>JAOPSE010000053.1:12142446-12227009 GCA_029449295.1 Zea luxurians | reverse complement strand
CTTTGGTTTGTGTTGGCATCAATCACCAAAAGGGGGAGATTGAAAGGGAATTAGGCTTACACCTAGTTCCTAAATAATTTTGGTGGTTGAATTGCCCAACACAAATGTTGGACTAACTAGTTTGCTCTAGTGCACAAGTTATACAGGTGCAAAAGGTTCACACTTAGCCAATAAAAAGACCAAGTGTTGGATTCAACAAAGGAGCAACGAGGCAACCGAGGGCACCTCTGGCTGGAGGCACCGGACTGTCCGGTGTGCACCGGACAGTGTCCGGTGCGACCAGAGGACTCCAACTCAAACTCTTCGCCCTCGGGATTTCTCGGAAGCCGGCGCGCTATAATTCACCGGACTGTCCGGTGTGCACCGGACATGTCCGGTGCTCCAAGGAAGCACGGTCTTCGGAACTCGTCAGCCTCGGGTTCGCGCGGCAGCCGCTCCGCTAAAATTCACCGGACTGTCCGGTGTGCACCGGACTGTCCGGTGTGCCAGCGGAGCAACGGCTACTTCGGCGCCACGGTCGACTCTGACAGTAAAAGTACACGCAGAAGAGTCAGAGCAGAGGATCAGAGAGGCACCGGACTGTCCGGTGTGCACCGGACTGTCCGGTGCCACATGAGGACAAAGCCTCCAACGGTCGACCAGCTCCAACCCCAACGGCTATTTGGTGACGTGGCTGTCGCACCGGACATGTCCGGTGTGCACCGGACTGTCCGGTGCACCATACGACAGACATCCTTCACCAACGGCTAGTTTTTGTTTGGTGGCTATAAATACCACCCCAACCGGCCACTTCAAGGTGGGGGAGCCCAAGCAACATTCAAGTCATCTAGTTGACATACTCAAGCCCTCCCAACCACCTATATTCATTGATCCATCCTATACACAAGATTTAGACCACTACAACCAACACAAGTGCCACAAAAGAGAGAGCAAGCAAAGAGAGCTACTCATTTGAGTTTAGCACTAGTGCCTGTGAGATTCATTGAGAGATAGTGTGTGCTTCATCTTCGTGTTCATTTGCGCGTGGAGTTTGACTCCCATTCGAACTTCCTCCAAAGTTTTGGAGGCTTGTAAAGCTAGCAAGAGACACCAAAGATTGTGGTGGTCCTTGTGGGATCGAGAGTGATCCTTGAGAAGAAGAAGAGCTCACCGATCCTTGTGTGATCGGGGGAGAGAGGAAAGGGTTGAAAAAGACCCGTCCTTAAGTGGACTCCTCAACGGGGACTAGGCCTTCGAGGGCCGAACCTCGGTAAAACAAATCACCCGTGTCCATTGTGTTTATTGCTTGTGATTTGTTTGTTTTCCCTTGCTATAAGTTTTCTTGCACCTTTATTTGCTAATATCATTTAGTGTTGCTTCAAGTTAAATTTCCTTTTAGTAAAGCAACACGTTGCAAGAAAGAACTGGTCCTAGTGATCTTCTCATCTAAGGGTTCTTGCTTTGTTATTCTATAATTGTATTGATTTATCGCATTATTTAGCAATACTCTCTTCAAGCAAGAACTTAGTTTACATTCTCCGATATTTGTATATCTTGTTCTAACCACTAATCAAGGGATCTAGTTGGGGATAAAGTTTTAATTTTCAGGTTTCGCCTATTCACCCCCCCCTCTAGGCGACTTTCACTTCACTTGGAACCCAAGGAAGTAGTTCAACTCGCCCATCATCGACATCTCGAATTTCTGCGTCATCACCCTGCTAAACTCTTCACAAGACTTTTGGTTAGTAGAGCCAAATATTATGTCATCGACATAAATTTGGCACACAAAAAGATCACCATCGCAAGTCTTAGTAAGAGTTGGATCCGATTTCCCAACCTTGAAAGCATTAGCAATTAAAAAGTCTCTAAGGCATTCATACCATGCTCTTGGGGCTTGCTTAAGTCCATAGAGCGCCTTAGAGAGCTTACACACGTGGTCGGGGTACCGTTCATCCTCGAAGCCAGGGGGTTGCTCCACGTACACCTCCTCCTTGATCGGCACGTTGAGGAAAGCGCTCTTCACATCCATTTGGAACAACCTGAAAGAATGGTGAGCGGCATATGCTAGCAAAATACAAATTGATTCTAGCCTAGCCACAGGAGCGAAAGTCTCCTCAAAGTCCAAACCTGCGACTTGGGCATAACCTTTTGCCACAAGTCAAGCCTTGTTCCTCGTCACCACCCCGTGCTCGTCCTGTTTGTTGTGGAACACCCACTTGGTTCCCACAACGTTTTGCTTGGGACGAGGCACCAGTGTCCAAACTTCATTCCTCTTGAAATTATTGAGCTCTTCCTGCATGGCCAACACCCAATCTGGATCTAGCAAGGCCTCTTCTACCCTGAAAGGCTCAATAGAAGAGACAAAAGAGTAATGCTCACAAAAATTCACCAATCTAGCGCGAGTAGTTACTCCCTTGCTAATATCACCCAAAATTTGGTCGACAGGATTATTCCTTTGAATCGTCGCTCGAACTTGGGTTGGAGGTGCCTGAGGTGCTTCTTCCTCTTCAACTTGGACATCCTGTGCTCCCCCTTGATCATGCGCCTCCACTTTAGGTATCTGTTCGTCATCTTGGGTTGGGGGATGCACCATTGTTGAGGAAGAAGGTTGATCTTGCTCCTTTTGTTCTAGTGGCCTTACATCTCCAATCGCCATGGTGCGCATTGCGGCCGTTGGAACGTCTTCTTCATCTACATCATCAAGATCAACAACTTGCTCTCTTGGAGAGCCATTAGTCTCATCAAATACAACGTCGCTAGAGACTTCAACCAAACCCGATGATTTGTTGAAGACTCTATATGCCTTTGTATTTGAGTCATAACCTAATAAAAACCTTCTACAGCTTTGGGAGCAAACTTAGAACTTCTACCTTTCTTCACTAGAATGTAGCATTTACTCCCAAAAACTCAAAAATACAAAACATTGGGTTTGTTACCGGTTAGTAGCTCATACGAAGTCTTCTTGAGGAGGCGGTGAAGGTAGACCCTGTTGATGGCGTGGCAAGCCATGTTCACGGCTTCCGACCAAAAGCGCTCGGGGGTCTTGAACTCTCCAAGCATCGTCCTCGCCATATCGATGAGCGTCATGTTCTTCCTCTCTACCACACCATTTTGTTGTGGTGCGTAGGGAGCGGAGAACTCGTGCTTGATCCCCTCCTCCTCAAGGAACTCCTCCACTTGAAGGTTCTTGAACTCGAACCCGTTGTCGCTCCTTATCTTCTTCACCTTGAGCTCAAACTCATTTTGAGCTCTCCTTAGGAAGCGCTTGAGGGTCCCTTGGGTTTCAGATTTATCCTGCAAAAAGAATACCCAAGTGAAGCGGGAAAAATCATCAACTATAACAAGACCATACTTACTTCCTCCTATACTTAGATAGGCGACGGGTCCGAAGAGGTCCATGTGAAGCATCTCCAAAGGTCTTGATGTGGTCATCAAATTTTTGGTGTGATGAGAGCTTCCCACCTGTTTGCCTGCTTAACAAGCTGCACAAGGTCTATCTTTTCGAAATGCACATTAGTTAGACCTATCACGTGTTCTCCCTTTAGAAGCTTGTGAAGGTTCTTCATCCCACATGTGCTAAGCGGCGATGCCACAGCCAGCCCATGCAAGTCTTAGCGATTAAGCATGCATCTAGATCGGCCTCTTCTTTTGCAAAATCAACCAAATAAAGTTTGTCGTCTAGTACACCCTTAAAAGCTAGTGAACCATCACACCTTCTAAAGATAGACACATCTACATTTGTGAATAGACAATTATATCCCATATTACAAAGTTGACTTACAGATAATAAATTATATCCGAGTGACTCAACTAAAAACACATTAGAAATAGAGTGCTCGGACGAAATAGCAATTTTACCTAACCCTTTCACCTTGCCTTGGTTCCCATCACCGAATATTATTGAATCTTGGGTATCCTTGTTCTTGACGTAGGAAGAGAACATCCTCTTCTCTCCCGTCATGTGGTTTGTGCATCCGCTGTCGATAATCCAGCTTGAGCCCCCGGATGCATAAACCTGCAAGGCAAATTTAGGCTTGGGTCTTAGGTACCCAACTCTTGTTGGGTCCTACAAGGTTAGTCACAATAGTCTTAGGGACCCAAATGCAAGTTTTGTCTCCCTTACATTTGGCCCCTAACTTCCTAGCAATTACCTTCTTACCCTTTCTACAAATAGCAAAGGAAGCATTGCAAGCATGATATATTGTCGAAGGTTCATTAATTTTCCTAGGAACATTAACAACATTTCTCCTAGGCATATGATGAACAACATTTCTCCTAGACATATCTTTACCATGCATATAGGAAGAACTAGAAGCAAACATGGCATGAGAATCAAAAACATCATAACTTTTATAGGCATTCCTAAAATGTCTCCTATCATGATACATGAAAGCATGGTTCTTTTTAGCACTACTAGCCATAGGGGCCTTCCCTTTCTCCTTGGCGGAGATAGGAGCCTTATGGCTTGTTAAGTCCTTGGCTTCCCTCTTGAAGCCAAGTCCATCCTTAATTGAGGGGTGTCTACCAATCGTGTAGGCATCCCTTGCAAATTTTAGCTTGTCAAATTCATTCTTGCTAGTCTTAAGTTGGGCATTAAGACTAGCCACTTCATCATTTAATTTAGAAATGCAAACTAGGTGTTCACTACAAGCATCAACATTAAAATCTTTGCACCTATTGCAGATCATAACATGTTCTACACAAGAGTTAGATTTACTTGCTACTTCTAATTTAGCATTTAAATTATCATTAACACCTTTTAAAGTAGAAATGGTTTCATGACAAGTAGATAGTTCACAAGAAAGCATTTCATTCCTTTTAACTTCTAGAGCAAGTGAATTTTGTGCACTAACAAATTTATCATGCTCTTCATATAAAAGGTCCTCTTGTTTCTCTAAAAGTCTATCCTTTTCATTCAAGGCATCAATCAATTCATTAATCTTATCTATTTTAGTTCTATCCAATCCCTTGAACAAACTAGAGTAATCTATTTCTTCATCACTAAACTCATCATCACTAGAAGAATCATAAGTGGCATTGTTTCGAGTACATACCTTCTTCTCTTTTGCCATGAGGCATGTGTGACGCTCGTTGGGGAAGAGGGATGACTTGTTGAAGGCGGTGGCGGCGAGTCCTTCATTGTCGGAGTCGGATGACGAACAATCCGAGTCCCACTCCTTTCCAAGGTGTGCCTCGCCCTTGGCCTTCTTGTAATTCTTCTTCTTTTCTCTTTTGTTCCCTTTTTCCTGGTCACTATCATTATCGGGACAGTTAGCAATAAAATGACCAATCTTACCACATTTGAAGCATGAGCGCTTCCCCTTTGTCTTGGTCTTGCTTGGCTATCCCTTGCGACCCTTTAGCGCCGTCTTGAAGCGCTTGATGATGAGGGCCATCTCTTCATCATTAAGCCCGGTCGCCTCTACTTGCGCCACCTTGCTAGGTAACACCTCCTTGCTCCTCGTTGCCTTGAGAGCAATAGTTTGAGGCTCTTGGATTGGTCCATTTAGTGCATCGTCGACGTATCTCGCCTCCTTGATCATCATTCGCCCGCTTACGAACTTCCCAAGAACTTCTTCGGGCGACATCTTGGTGTACCTAGGATTTTCACGAATATTGTTCACCAGATGTGGATCAAGTACAGTATAGGACCTTAGCATTAGACGAACGACGTCGTGGTCCGTCCATCGCGTGCTTTCGTAGCTCCTTATTTTATTGATGAGGGTCTTGAGCCGGTTGTATGTTTGGGTTGGCTCCTCGCCCCTTATCATCACGAATCTTCCAAGCTCGCCCTCCACCAACTCCATCTTGGTGAGCAAGGTGACGTCGTTCCCCTCATGAGAGATCTTGAGGGTGTCCCAGATCTGCTTGGCATTGTCCAAGCCGCTCACCTTATGGTACTCGTCCCTGCACAAAGAGGCTAACAACACAGTAGTAGCTTGTGCATTTTATGAATCTGTTCATTAATAAATATAGGACTATCCGAGCTATCAAATTTCATTCCATCCTCAACAATCTCCCATATGCTTGGATGGAGAGAGAACAAGTGACTACGCATTTTGTGACTCCAAAATCCGTAGTCCTCCCCATCAAAGTGTGGAGGTTTGCCAAGAGGGATGGAAAGCAAATGTGCATTTGAACTCTGCGGAATACGAGAGTAATCGAAAGAAAAATTTGAATTAACCGTCTTTCTTTTGTCGTAGTCGTTGTAGTCGTTGTCCTTTTGGGAAGAAGTGGACTCATCGCTGTCGTCGTAGTAGACGATCTCCTTGATGCGCCTTGTCTTCTTCTTCTTCCCATCTTTACGTTTGTGGCCTGAGCCCGAGTCAGTAGGCTTGTCATCCTTTGGCTCGTTGACGAAGGACTCCTTCTCCTTATCGTTGATCACAATTCCCTTCCCCTTAGGATCCATCTCTTCGGGCGATTAGTCCCTTCGTGAAGAGAACGGCTCTGATACCAATTGAGAGCACCTAGAGGGGGGGTGAATAGGTGATCCTGTAAAACTTAAACTTAAGCCACAAAAACTTGATTAAGCGTTAGCACAATAATCGCCAAGTGGCTAGAGAGAAGTTCTTGCAAGACACGATAACCACAAGAGAATCAACACAGATAGACACAGTGGTTTATCCCGTGGTTCGGCCAAGTACAAAACTTGCCTACTTCCACGTTGTGGCGTCCCAATGGACGAGGGTTGCAATCAACCCCTCTCAAGCGGTCCAAAGACCCACTTGAATACCACGGTGTTTTGCTTTGCTTTTCTATATCCCGTTCGCGAGGAATCTCCACAACTTGGAGCCTCTCGCCCTTACACTTTGAAGTTCACAAAGAAGCACGGAGTAAGGGAGGGATGAGCAACGCACACAAGACACAAAATCAGAATGTCAACACGCACACAAGTCGCAACAAGAGCTCGCAACACAACCCGACGAGTTCACAACTCAACTAGAGCTCTAGATGCTATCACGAAGAAACAAATGCGTGGAATCGAAGTCTTGGTGCTTAGGAATGCTTTGAGTATTCTTGGTGTGCTCCTCCATGCGCCTAGGGGTCCCTTTTATAGCCCCAAGGCAGCTAGGAGCCGTTGAGAGCATTCCAGGAAGGCAGATCTTGCCTTCTGTCGCCTGGCGCACCGGACAGTCCGGTGCACACACCGGACACTGTCCGGTGCGGATTTGTTTCCTTATTTGGCGAAGCCGACCGTTGCTGATTGAGAGCCGTTGGCGCACCGACACTGTTCGGTTGCCACCAATGTGACCGTTGGCTCGGCCATGCGTCACGCGCGGAATCCTCGGCCGACCGTTGCCCCGGCTGACCGGTGACTCACCGGACAGTCCGGTGCACACCGGACAGTCTGGTGAATTATAGTCGTACGCCGTTGATGGCTTCCCGAGAGCGACGACTTCGCCTGTGAGCGGCTCACCGGACAGTCCGGTGATTTATACCGTACACCACCGTCGAAGTCCCGAGAGCAGCGAGTGTCGCCAGAGCCAAGCCTGGCGCACCGGACACTGTCCGTTGCACCCAGACTGTGCAGACTTTGGCTGAACAAAGCCATCTCTTTTCCAATTCGTTTTCTCCTGTTTCCAGTGAAAGGGAATTAGGCTTACACCTATTTCCTATACTAATTTTGGTGGTTGAATTGCCCAACACAAATAATTGGACTAACTAGTTTGCCAAAGTTTATAAGTTCTACAGGTACAAAGGTTCACGATAAGCCAATAAAAAGACCAAGAAAAAGGGTTCAAAACAAAGGAGCAAAGGGACAACCGAAGGCACCCTGGTCGGGAGCACCGGACTGTCCGGTGCACCACCGGACAGTGTCCGGTGCACCAGGGAAGATCGACCTCAAACTCTTCACCTTCGGGAATTCTCGGAGTCGGCGCGCTATAATTCACCGGACTGTCTGGTGTACACCGGACAGTGTCCGGTGCTCCAAGAGGACGCGGCTCCTGAACTCGGCAGTCTCGGGAATTCGCTTCGGCTGCTCCGCTATAATTCACACGGACAATGTCCGGTGTACACCGGAATGTCCGGTGTAACTGCAGAGCAACGGCTACTTCTGGCGCCAACGGCTACCTGCAGCGCATTAAATGCGCGCCAGCGCGCGCAGAGGTCAGGCACGCCCATGCTGGCGCACCGGACGCCCTACAGTTCATGTCCGGTGCGCCACCCGGTCATCCAGGCGGGCCCAGCAACAGAGCTCCAACGGTCGGAAACCCTAACGTTCGGGTGACGTGGCTAGCGCGCCGGACTGTCCGGTGTGCACCGGACTGTCCGGTGGTGCCATCGACAGACAGCCTACACCCAAACGGCTAGTTTGGTGGTTGGGGCTATAAATACCCCCAACCACCCCACATTCAAGTCATCCAAGTTTTCCCACTTCAACTACTTACAAGAGCTCTAGCATTCAGATTCTAGACACACCAAAAGTGATCAAATCCTCTCCAAACTCACACAACGCCATAGTGATTAGTGAGAGAGATTTGCTTGTGTTCTTTCGAGCTCTTGCGCTTGGATTGCTTTCTTCCTTCTTTGATTCTTCATTGCGATCAAACTCACTTGTAATTGAGGCAAGAGACACCAATCTTGTGGTGGTCCTTGTGGGAACTTTGTGTTCCAAATATTTGAGAAGAGAAAGCTCACTCGGATCCGAGGGACCGTTTGAGAGAGGGAAAGGGTTGAAAGAGACCCGGTCTTTGTGACCACCTCAACGGGGAGTAGGTTTGCGAGAACCGAACCTCGGTAAAACAAATCCACGTGTCACCCTCCTTATTCGCTTGCGATTTGTTTGCACCCTCTCTCGCGGACTCGATTATATTTCTAACTCTAAATCGGCTTGTAGTTTGTGATTATTTTTGAGAATTTCAGTTTCGCCCTATTCACCCCCCTCTAGGCGACTTTTATCCAGCACTTAGACACAATACATTAGTCCATAAAACACTGTACTAAGTCTAGAAACATACCTTTTGACTTGAATTGCACTTTGTCCACCACTTTGCATAGATTAACACAAAAGCACTTGTGTTGGCACTCAATCACCAAAATACTTAGAAATGGCCCAAGGGCACATTTCCCTTTCAATTATCATCTGATAACTTTGTTTTGTCATGAAATATAGGTTAAAATGTTGCACTTAGTCTATTCTATACTTAACCACGTGGACCTTCGAAAACCATAACTTCATAACCGCAACCCGAATTTAGCGATTCTCGAACCCACGATCTCGTAGCAATGCATAGATTATTATTACGCAGTTTGTTCTTATGCATGGTGTAATGTTAATTTTGCCTATGCCATGTTTGTTTGTATTGCTATGTTTAGCAGTGAGGTCATGAATCACATGAAAGAGCAAGTTGTACCTGGATCTCAAGTCCCAGGCAAGTTGTGCCCTTGATCACTTCTTTTTACCTAGTCATGTTCTGAATTAATCATAATGATCCGCATAGGTAAATTTTGATGGGACCCAATAGGTTACACTAGTTTGACTATCTTATACCTTGTTTACCACTAAATTCTTGGGTAGTACCTGCTACTGCTTTATGTGGTTTTAGGTATAGAGATACACACTGTTCATGATTATATCTTTATTATCAGTTGTTATTTACTGTTGATGTTTAAGATCATTATCTTAATTAGAACATGGAGAACCACCTAGGAAAAACAGTGTGTATCTCTATACCTAAAACCACATAAAGCAGTAGCAGGTACTACCCAAGAATTAGGAAAGCTAGTGAATGACTACCTTATCCGAAAGTGGCAAGGGCAGTAAGGGAGTGGTCAGTGTAGGGAGGTCCTTGGGTTGATTTTGCTGCGATGGCGGTCAGGCGAGGGATCCCTGCATTAGAGCTTCCTACAAACTGTAGCGGGTTTTCTGAAGCTAGTGGAACTTTGTAAAGGTCTCGTAGTGTTACCCTGTCTCGCCTCCTCGGTAGAGGTGTATGGGATTGGCCGTCTCTTGGTAGATGGATAACATGACTTATGGGTAAAGATGTGCAACCTCTGCAGAGTATAAAATTGGTATACTAGTCGTGCTCACGGTCATGAGCAGTTTGAACACTCACATCATTAATTTATGAAACTAAAATTCAATTTGTCATATGCATTGCATTGCAGGTGTTGTTATTACTTTGTTCTAACTACTTAATTGGGTTGGTATTTACTTATACTTAGTAATTGCTAATAAAATTTTGACCATCTTTAAAAGCAATGCTCAGCTTCAACCATCTTCTTTGGTAAGTCTTACACTTCACGTGAGCTCCCACCTTTGGCGAGTTCATGCACATTATTCCCCATAACTTGTTTGAGGCGATGGACGTATGTGAGCTCACTCTTACTGTCTCACCCCCACAGGTTAAGAACAGGTACCGCAGGATAAGGCGTATGGAGGATGCTGTGACAAGTTCGTGAGAGGTCTAGGCCCGTCGTCTCCCCAGTCAACTTTAGTTTGCTGGATCATTGTCTCCTTATAATGTAATTATTTATTTATTTTGTACAGAACTCCTATTACATAGTAAAGATGTGACATTCCAATCCTGTGTCATGATTCATCATATGTGTTAGACTTAGTCCTAGCACACCTGGTGATTATGTTGCGCCCGGGTCTTGGTGCCCCAAAACTCGAGTGTGAGAAGAAAGCTTTAGAAAAGTTCGAGCAATTTAAAGCAAAAGATGATGACCAACATGATTTGTAAATCAAAATAGTAGGATCTGACTGTCAGAGGAATATTATTGGACGCCATACATTATATGGAACGTACCAGGACCTTCTGCAAGGTTTCTTTCAAGAAATTTACATTGTAACCCAATACTCAATATCAGGTAAACCCCAACGAAATGGGATGGCAGAAAAAAGAAATCGTGCTTTTGATAAATATGGTAAGGATTATATTTAATTAGTTTAGTTTACTATTGTAAGAGCATCTGCAACAAACTAGTGTCTTAAATTAAAATATGGGGTTGTACATAGGAAAAATTACTTCAACAGTGCTCCATTTTATAAAATCTTGTCAAAAACATATAGGACACCCTCATACATCCTATCAAATGTTCTCAAATATACTATACCCTAGTGGCTGCCCTATAATCTAGAATTAGGGTTTTAATGTTGGAGCAAAATATTTTGTTACTGCCCTAAATCATACAAAATTACACTCCTTTTTAAATTATAGGGTGTTTTTAGAACACGTTGTTGGTCCATATAATGAATATAGTCTATAGTAAATCAGGGAGGGTGTAATGCCACAAATTCCGATGGTTCAAGAAGACAAGAACCATATTTCTTGCTACTTGATGAGTTTCACCACATATTCCTCCATTTTTTTGATGAAATTTATGCTGCAAATGTTGCATCATCAAGCACGTTAATGAGTTGCATCAGCTTGTGTCGTGTCTGAGCCTCCGGTACCAGCAATACAGGAGCACTCAGAATCAGGAAATAGGGCTGGAGTTGAGTTTATAGTAACGTATGAGACGATTGCATATGACAATTATAAACAAAAAAGAATTCCCTATTCGCCAATCTCTACTACTCCTTAAGAGTCTAGTGTAGGCGTGCACATTTCCGTGGTTCTGCCATTCCGCCATCAACGCGCACCCCTCTGCTGCTCCGCCATCAACGCGCGCCCCTCTGCTCCGCCATCAACGCCCGCCCTGCCTACCCCGCCCACCGTCCATGCCCCCAACCGCAACCTCCACCCTCGGGTGACGCTAGCCCCGCCCTGGATCCCCGCCGCGAGATGCAGGTTCTCCACCTAAACCCTAACACAGATTCACCACCCGCGCCGCCAGCCTCACCGCAGCGGAGTTCCTCCGCCTCCTCCTCAACACCTGACCCCTGCCCCCGCGATGCTGCCGCCGCTTGGTATCTACGGTGTTTCATCTGCGGTGAGGCAGCTAGGCGCCGCGATGCGCTAGCCGTTGGACGGTTGCTTCTCGGGTGGCGACGTCCGCGTAGGCAGGTGCGTCACAGCCGGAGCCGGAGCCGGAGGTCTTCTCCTTCGTCGAGCCTCTCCGCATTGTCGTCCCCAGGTGAGTATAGACTGGCCATCTCTCTCTTCCTTTGGTGCGCTTCCCTCCTCTCCCCGCCGCGTCCAGGTATTCTCCCCTGCGGTTCAGATCCCCGGATTGAGTCGGCGCCTCGTGAAGGATCTGCAGCGGTGGCGAGGTAACCATCAATGCCCTCAGCTCCCCTCCACGATCCCATCATCCGCCGCCATCAACGTCCTCCTCACCCTCCCAGATCCCGTCAGCCGTCCTCATCGAGAACTTCCCACGCAGCAGCTTGCTCATACGAAATAGAAGGCTAGAGCAATCAGAGTTGTTTCTAACATGTCAATTCCCATCTGGCTGCCAAAAAGCAAACGCAGTTTTTTTCCTAAGCGAATATAGGACGGAAACATGTGAGCCAACAAAAGTCATGTTTGTTTTGCCATGTCAAGTTAGCTATATAGTTTCTTATGCAGAATCAGATGGGAATCAGATTATATCCTCAGAAAGAACCAGCCAGTTTTGAACTCTTGATAAACATGAGCGACAGAGAAACGATTACCTTGAAAGAGCAGCACAAGACAGGTCCTGATGATCCCATAACATTCTCAATAGTGATTTCCCCAGCTTGATCCAAGCCACTGACCAAATCCAACCCCAAATGATACCCGCAAGCATGAAGAATGCTCATTGCCATCGTAAGAGTCCATCATTATCTCCCTACAACAATCATTTCTTTTGGATAGGAATGGAGCAAAAAGTGGACCAATGTTTCTTCTTAATATAAATAAAAGAGTACCCAGGAAAGCTGAGGATGGATAAGTTGCTGAAGATAGCCTTAGACCTTAACCATCTGAGCTAAGCTTAGTTCTTTTTCAGTTGTGCAGCGTGTTTTATACTGCTTCAGCCATGTTAGATTTCATATTACATAGACCTTAACCATCTGAGCTAAGTTTAGTTCTGTTTTGTAATAAAGTTTAGTTCACTATTAAAGTTCAGTTCTGGAATTTGAATTAGTAATAGAGTTCTCAGCCACCAGGTTACATGTGCCTCCTTCAAAAAGACTTATGTTATTAGAGTTTCAATTCTGGTACCTGGTATCTGGTACTCGCTTCAGTTCTGGTGGCTGGTTTTGTTTCAGTTTGTTTATGTTTAGTGATGAATCATACAAATGTTCCAAGGGTTTTACTTGTTATATTTCACAAATGGACAGGGAATGCATTTAGATCGCCCCTTGTTTTTAGCACATGAGCACATGTGCCTCCTTTATATTTAAATTTAAAACTTGGTTCTACATTTGCAGATATAGGAGATTGTGTCATAATACTTTTGTGTGCATCTACATCACGAAAGAATATTTGCTCTGGTACTAATCTTTTTACTGCATCAATTACATTTGCACCACACAATAAATATCTTGCTCCACATGGTTAGGTTCAAATGTAAGTTACCTTCGTTTCTAATTATTGCTAGCAATTGGTTAGGTTCTGAATAAATTGAATGCAAAAACTATAGTTCAGTTTTGTTCTGTAATAGATTTCTGGAATTAAAGTTCAATAATACAGTCCTTAGCCACCATGTTACATGTGCCTCCTTCAAAAAGACTTATGTTATTAGAGTTCAGTATTAGAGTTTAGTACTGGTACCTGGTACTCCTTTTTTGTGCTACTGCTCTGCTTCGCCCATCAAAAATATAGTAGCTTGTATAACTGCACACCTGATGTGGTAGATTGTATGCTTTTTTGTTTTCAGTTCAAGGTAAGCTACTAATACTGAACTCTAAGCCAATAAATCAAATCTACACATTCAGTTTTTGTAATAAAGAATATTTGCTCTGGTACTAATCTTTTTTCTGCATCAATTACATTTGCACCACACAATAAATCATCTTGCTCCAATGTCGACAAGAACTGAGAGCTTCAGATTTCTTGAACAAATCAACAGTAGGAGTAGAGGGCTCAATACTACTATTTATTTATATATATCCCTAAAAGCAGACCAGCAGTATCATAGAAGCTTCCGTTCATTGAAACTTTGTAGATATGTGATGTTTTCAGAATAAAATTAGAAACACATGCTCCCTCTATTCCATTTATATATTGAACCTAGGAGTAAAGCTTGTCGCTATTACTAAACGCGGGAGCAAATCTCACTCCCGCTGCGTCCATGTAATTTCTCTTCTCTAAAACTACCTGGTTTGTCACTGGTTTGTCATTCTATCTTGATCTATTGTGTTGCGGATGTCCCTGGATATTATAAATACTACTACCTACCATATTTGAAATAATACAGTTGATACTTAGCACTTGCTTACTAATCAGACATCACTTGCCCTTTTATTTGGTATTTGGCAGACAGGGAGTATGAAAATCATTTATTTTGTTTATGAGTTACTTATATACGACTTTCCCTTTTCTCAACTGTACTATATCTTGGAAATGAACCCTAAGGGTGGAGCTGAGGGGAATGGCGCTAACATTGATTTAGACTCACAAGGAAAATGTGTTGTTCTGAAGACCTCCACACGACAAGTGAGCAATCTGTTCTCTGCTCATCAGGGTCATGTCTTTTACTATTTTTTGTGTTTCCATATATTATATGTAGTCCACTTTCTAAATCTATATTCTTTTACTTCTCTGGCCAACTATCAGCTAGGAACTTGTGAGATGATATCAACATAATTCCTTGTTAACTAAAACAATATGAAGCATTTAGTTGGGTACAAAGATGATATGTGTATATATGATTCATAGCACTCCTAAGCCAACTAACAATAGTTTATATAATAAAAGAAAATGCAATCTGACAAGAATTTGAAGCATGGAAGAATAAAATAGATTTGTTTTAATAACAAAACTATTTGCCCAAAGCAATCCAATGATGATGGAAATATCAAATCCATACCATCCTTTATCTCCAATATTCACATCTTCAAAAGGCTTATAATATTCAGAATAATGGGAGCAAGATAAATAAAGCTTCAATTGAACATACCAGGGAGTAGCTTGTTAGACGTGTGAGGCGTGATATTGTTAAAAGAGTTAGAAATGTTACCTCAGTGCTCGAGTAGGTATTCAAACACTGTATCTTATTGGACCCACTTGGTTGTGATATTCATTTTCAAGGTAATCAATCACCTTGAATCCTAACACACTACATGGATTACAGTTAATTGTTTTTTAGAAACACTCACCCCTGCACATGCAATTCAGTTTGAGGTAACTACATGGATCACCTAATTGATTATCCAGCACAAGCCGACTTGACGACGACGGGCTGCGCGCCATGGATCTGTACGAGAAGCTAGAAAAAAATTAGGTGTATGTCTAATCTTAATTTTAGTTTGAATCCTACAAATTATTGGAACATAGAGGATTGTATTTTCTGTCATATTTAAGTCGTTTTCATGTCCCCGTGTCAGCACATTCTCATTCATTACATTTATTTTAGGAGTTATTGTAGGTTCATTCTATAATCGCTTGCTTAATGTTGCTTTAGTTGCTTCAGCCTTTGGAAATTGCAGATATGTTTTTAGAGCACAAATTTATTTCCTATCTGAGCATACAAAAGACAAATAGTTGCAAAGATATTTTGAAGTTCACATATTTCTACTGGCACTTTAGAAGCAGTCCGTGTTTTCATCAAATTTGTTAGCTTGATTTAGCTCTTCTGCAAACTGGACTATTTTGTGCTAATTTGTTAGCTTGATTTAGCTCTTCTGCATTTAGGTACTTTGCACATCTTCATGTTGAGCTACTGCTTCAACTGCACTTGATAATAGTACTCAGAGTTGATCTGTTTCTTGCAGTGACTCAAGGATGTGGATGTCTTGCTAGATGTTACTTGTTCTTATGAATGCAACCTTTGATTTGACTTAGTTTGTACTTCTGTTTGCAGGTTATGCATGATGCTTTTGGAGTTCGGTTACATGCCGAAAAGCAGGCAGAGGTTTGCCACTGTCACCCTAATACTCATATATGGCCTTGTGTTTAAAGAGAACACAACATTTTCTGCAAAATTGCTATTTGGGTTTAGTTACATTGATAAGTTTTCTGCTATTGGCATAAAAATATGTATATTTTCTTAGGTGATGTCTGCCCTTTTCATGAGGAACTTGATAAATAAGTCATTGAAGGGTATTCTTATTTGGGATGTTTGTTCTGTTGTCAAATCACTTAAACTTTTATGTGTACAGAATCGAATGAAAGTACTTTTCAAATTCTTCATTGACGTCCAAATGTGATTAGCATCAAGTAACCTTTTCTTATGAAATGATATTTCTATCCTGTTTACAAGCGCTGTCACCAGTTTATTTGGTTAAATGTTTGAAGATATAATTTCATTTTAAATGATATTTCAAATTCCTGTAACAAGGCAAGATGGATGCTTGTGCTGTTTATGCGGATCCTTTCAGGTGCTGAATCAAATTGTCTATGAGCTACCAGAGGAACACCCATTATCAGAGACAAAGCCACCGCGTGAAATCCTTGGACATATTGTTCCTCAGGTTGAGTTAAATGCTTCATATTACCTCTCTTTGATGTTTTAACTATTCTGTGGCCTTTCCAGTTAGGAAAAACAGTCAATACTCAATGAAGATAGAGTGATTGGTGGCCACCATCTCAACACTCTTTATATTCAATCAACAGAACTATCAGAAACTGCATAGCTTGAAATTTCCAGCCATGTTCTGTCACCTATCGTCTTCCTCAAGCTGAAGAAATCGACTGGTTCTCCTACCACTGATCTAGACCTTCTTGAAAGTATTGCTGACAAGATAAGTTCGAATCAATTTCTAATAACAGTACAACACATTTGTATAAAAATTATCGTAGTATTATATGTTCCCGTTGCAACGCACGGGCACTCACCTAGTTATATATATATAGCAATTATAACGAACAATATTTCAGTAATATTGGCATGTCACATCACATCTGCTTCTGGTACTGTCCAATTTTTTCCCTAAAAAAAAGATGTACTACGTCACTACTACCTGTAACAGTAAATTTGTAATGTACTCTCCAACTTGCTGCAACGGCAATACGATGGTAGATACAATTAAATCGATATCTGGTTACTTCTGATATGCTGCTGATCAAAATCTGACAGTGTTCCAAGACGACGACAACTCGCTCATTGCCTCACTCTCAAATCAAGCTTCTACACATGCTGAATATGAACACCTCGAAGTTCCTCTTCCCCCCTCGTTCTCCCACCCAATCTCATTCTAACATTCTTTATCCAAGAAAGAAAAAAAAAAACAATCACTAGACACTGCAACAAATACTTAGCTGCTACAGCAGTAGCACGCCGCCGCCGCCCTACAGGCTACAGCTAGTCCGGTTCGACTAGCTTGGCCGCCACGCCTCAAAACTTGCACGGGCGTCGTCGCCCTCATCACCCGGCGGCGCGCCGCACCCTGCTCCTGCTCGACACCAGCGGGCACGCCGCCTTGGCCCGCAGGATCTCGAGGCGGCGGCGCCGCGCGCCCGCCGACACGGCCGCCTTCTGCAGCGCGGCCCGCAGCTGCGCCTGCCGGTACCACTCCGCGGCGGCGGCCGCCCGCGCCCGGGCCTCCTGCTGCTCCTCGCCCTCGTCGTCTGCCGCTGCCTGCGCCCGCGCCTGCGCTCGCGCCCGGGCCCGCGCGCGCGCCCGCGCCCGCGCCGGCTGCTGCTCGCCTTCGTCGTCAGCCGCCGCCCGCGCCGGCTCGTTCAGGTCCAGCACCACCAGCGCCGGCGGGTCCTCCTGCTCCTTCCTCGCGACCTGCGAAAGCGACACATACGTAGCCAGGGTGCTGCGGCGTCAGTTCGAGATTGGATGATTGGAACTCATTACTCAACTCCCCCTCTTTCAGCTGCTCTCTCTCTCTCTCTCTCTCTCTCTCTCTCTCTCTGTCTCTCTGCACGCGCGCGTGCGTACGTATGCACGCATGGGCATCGAGAGCCGTTGGTGACGACACGGCGTCAGGCCTCCTACTAAATCGGGAAAGGCGTCAAACCAATCACAGAAGGGAACGTTGTTATACTCTACCTGGCATGAGTACTATAGACGGTCAATGGCGATCGGGAAATTGGAATCGAAACTAAAAAATTCTTTTTTTCGTGTTGGGTGGGGGGATGGCTGAGTTCTCGGAGACGGTTTGTTTGGGGAAAAAAAGGTCGCAGCTTTCGATTCTTGTTGGGGGTGGGGATGAGATGGGCGAGCAGAGCTGGAGTGGTTGTGGTTGCCGTCCGCACAAACACGCAAGCGAGCAAAACCGAGCGCCCAAGAATTGAGCAGCAAGAAACCGTGCCCCGGTACCCAGTCTCCGTGGCAACTGGCAACCACGGCTACCAGATTGACGGAAAGCGACCGCCAGAGAAAGGATCCATCCAGCACCAGCACCTCGTGCGACGGTGCGAGTGCAACTGCTTCACCAAGGCTCTCGTTCGCTCGTGCTCCTCCAGCTCCGCATCCGACCGAGCTCTGCTGTGCCGGGGAAGCCGCAGCCGCTTGAATTTCTAATCAATGGCTCGAGGTCGCTAGTCGCACACAAGCAAGCAACCGACGGGAGACAGACACGAACAGAAGAAGATCTAAACTCCCGAGGAAGAAAAAGGGAGTGGGGAGGAGGAGGGTTGACCTGGAGTGGACGCGCGTTCTCCCGGGGCTGGGACAAGCTCGCCGCCGCCTCGCCGAGCTGCTGTCCCTCCTCCGCCCACTGCGAGCAGTCCAAGGCCAGATTAATTGTCGCCCGTCCGGCCACTAGAGAAATTTTCCACCACCTAATTTTATTTTATTTTTTTTAAAAAAAAACGGAAAGCGAAGCGACGAAGGAAGACCCGCGGCGGCGGCGGCGCCGGCTGAGGCGCGCGCGCAGATCTCGCGCGCGGGCGGGCGGCTCACCTGGTCCAGCGGGGGAGCGACGGCGACCTCGCCCTTGTCCTCCGGCGGCGCGTCGTCCCCGCCGCTCTCCGGGTACGCGAGCGGGGTGTCGGGGCTAGCGGCCCCGCCCCTCTCGGCGGCCGCGGGAGCCGGGACCGGGGAGAGCTTGACCTCCGGCATCGACCGCGGCCGGCGCCGGCCCCACGAGGGGATCTCCAGGTGCGGGCCGCGGCGCGCGCGCGCTGGCGCCGCCGGTGCCGAGACCGCACGAGCCTGCTTATGTCGCACAGAATGGCGGCCACCTCCAGCTGCTCGGTCTCCGCCGCATCCTCCATGGGCGGGCGCCGCGCCGGGGGTCGGTGTTCGGTGGCTGCGGAATCGGGCGGCGGCGGCGGCGGCGGCGCGATGTGGGCGGGCGGGCGAGCGAGCGGATTGCTTCCTGGGCTCCCCTCCGCTCCCAGGCCGTGTGGTTTAATAGGGGCGGGCGAGCGCCGTGGCGCCACGTGGCAACGCGGCCGCGGGGATTGGGTTGCCGCCGGGAGGATGACACGCAGGGCCCTCCCCACAGGGACTGACTCGCGCCGCGCCGCGCCGTGTGGTGCTGTTGCTGGTGGCTGGTGCTCGCGGTGGGCACGCCGCCTCTTCCTTTCCCTTTCCCTTTCCCTCTCCTCTCCTCCACGGTCCGGGCTAGATTTCCATTCTCTCCGTATTCCGGTTCTCGCGTGCAGTGTGGTGGACTGGAGCTGGAGGCTCCGGCCCCCGGTTTTGGGGGTTTGTTTCTTTTTTTCCTTGTTGCCTTGTTCTCGTCTCGCCCTGGATTTATCCGGCGCCAAAGCTGCTTTTCCTGCGGCAAGGCGTTTTTTTACTCGTCACATACTGTTACATTTGATCCGGTATTTTAATTTGTTAGCTCTTTTAAAATTATTTGCATTTAGGGCCCGTTTGGCACAGCTCCAGCTCCTGATTCTAAGCGAGGATCTAGAGGAGCCATACCAAACGGGTATTTTTAAAACTGATTCTCGTGTGGAGCTGAAAGATCGGGAGTCGTTTTTGTGAAGAAAGGTGGGATCTAAAAAAAAACCTGCTCCACCCTCCCTTAAAACAGCTCCTCAACCAACCAAATACGGACCTCCCCTTAAAGTTTGATCGAAATTACCCGCAATTGCCATTGGACAAAAAAATAACGAGCCAATTTATGGATTAAACATTTGAGACCATTTTATGCACTACTATGATGGAAATATTTTATATGTTATTGTTTCATATTTTTTCCGTATATGCATTCTACTTATTGGTTTGTAACAAAGTTGAACTGCAAAGGGTAAAACAGACAATCACCACAGACCACCAACTCTCAGAAGACAATAATCAGTTTACTTGCCAAACGGTTTTAAAAATGATTCTGATTTTCTAGGAGAATCAGGAGGATCAGCTCCTCATGAGGATCAAGATCTGGAGCTAAAGAAGCAGGAGCTGGAGCTTTGCCAAACAGGCCCTTATATCTGTGTTTTTACACTATGATCTTGGCACCATAGATCATGGTGCCAATATATTTGGTATGGGGTCCAATTTGACGCTTCAGCCGTAAGGTTCGTTTGAGTGACTAAAGATTAGTCCCTTTATTTTAGTTTCGTTTAGTTCCTAAATTATCAAACGATAGGACTAAATTATGGACTAGATTGTTGTAGTCTCTAGTCCTTCAAGTGGTGACTAAAAAGGACTAAATCATATTTATTGCACCTTTTGTCTCTTAGTTGCAATAATTGTGGGAGAATACTAAATGGTATTTGAAAGCATCTAGGCCTCTGGTTGGTTTTAGTGATTAATGATAACGTATTGTTATATGTGACTAACGTATGTTTTGCAGAGACAAATGGTAAGTTAGGTCGCATTACAGGTAGAAGTACTACAACAGTGAAAACAATCCCGGAGATAAGAACTCGAAGCGACAGCTAAAGCGATGAAACACAAAGTGAAGGTCTACGTAGTCCGAGTGTCAAGGAGTTGCAAACACTCGTGATTTAATTAGGTCTTTTATTTTGTTTTAGCCGTACTATAAAGAGGGGTTGTCGTTGAGTAGTTTGACCAAGAGAGTTCTAGTGTAGTGTTGGTGCATATTCACACTCACATATAGTGCTAGGTGACACTCTAGAACATAATCACAAGTTAGAACGAAAATCGATTTGAAAATCAGCATAAAATAGAAAATAGTGTTTCTGGCTTTGGGGCACCGGACTGTCCGGTGTGCACCGGACTGTCCGGTGCGCACTCTGCCAGGTGGGGCCAGGATGGCCCGGGGAAGGGTTTTCCCCGAGCAGAAACCCGAGAGCGCAAGGTTCAGAATTGAATTTTAGTGGCGCACCGGACAGCGCATCGGCAGTGCACCGGACTGTCCGGTGTGCCATCAGCCCAATGGCTAGCTGTCAGAACTAGCCGCTGAAGTCGACCGTTGGCGCACCGGTGGCGCATCGGACTGTCCGGTGCGCCCATACGCAGAACACTGCTTGCAACAGCTAGTTGGTGGGTGAGGCCTATTTATACCCCCTCCACCCACCATATTCAATGTCTTCCTGTCCACATTAATTTCTGCACATTGGTAGAGCATTGCAAGCACCAAGAGCATAGTGAGGAGATTAGAGAATCTTAATCCCGCATTTGGACCTCATTAGCGCTAGCGAGAGCCACCTAGAGCACACACCACTTGCATTAGGCTTCTCTTGGTCAAGCGAAAGTCTACGGCTTGTTACTCTTGGTGATCGGCATCACCTAAACGCCTTGGTGGCGTTGGGAGCTCGGTGATCACCGTGGAGATCTTGTTGGTGACCCGACTCAAGTTTGTAAGCGGTCGTGAGGGATCCACCGCGCCGGAGTGGCAAAGGATCATCTCGTAGTGAGCACTTGGTTCTTGCGAGGACCAAGGGGGAGCGATACCCTTGCGCGGGTGCTCCAACGAGGACTAGTGGAGAGTGCCGACTCTTCGATACCTCAGGAAAAATTGGAGGAGTCTTCTAAACCTTGCTTTACATTCCGCACTTAATTCAAGCATTTTACATTGTGTATTTGTTTAGCAAGTATTTAAAGTATTGACTTAGCATTGTTGTATTTCTAGTATTATTCTCTTAGTGCTAGTTGTTAGGGTGAAGTTGGGCTCTTGGGCATCATGATCCTTTCAATTGGTATCGGAGCCTTGTTGCTCTTAGATTAGCTTAACCGCTAGAGTTACGATGTCCGGTGGGGATGGACCTCCTCCCGTTTTTGATGGTGACGATTTTCCATATTGGAAAATTTGTATGGAAGCATATTTAGAGGCTATAGGCATTGGTGTCTACAAAGCCGCCACACAAGGATTCCCCCAACCTAGAGATCCCACAAATCTTGTAGGTGATGAGTTTAATTATGAGAAATGGAATGCTAAGGCCAAAAACACCCTTTTTAGAGGCCTTTGCAAAGATGTGTTCAATAGAGTTATAAATCATAAAAATGCTCATGATTTATGGATGGACATTTGTGCTCTACATGAAGGAACTAGAAGTGAGCGTGAGGAAAGATATCACATTACTATGAGAAAGTTAAATTCTTTTAAAATGCTTGCTAATGAAAATGCCAATGCTATGTACTCACGTCTCAACATTCTTGTAGAGGAAGTAAATGGATTGGGGCTTACACAAATTTCACAACCGGATGTTGTGAGGAAGATTCTCAGTGTCCTCCCAATTGACAAATATGGACACATTGTCACTGTACTGCATCAAATGGATCTTTCAGTTACCACACCTACACAGATATTGGGAAAGATCAATGCTCATGAGATGTACATGCACATCAATGACAAGGAAGAGTCATCTTCCAAGAGAAAGGATTTGGCTCTCAAAGCAAATCAAGAAAGAAAAGGAAAAGCTAAAGTACAAATTGAGGAAGAATCCTCAAGTGTTGATGACCTTGATGCTAATATTGCCTTGATGGTGAGGAAGACCACCAAGATGTTAAAGAAGCTCAACAGAGAAGGCATCAAATTTGATTCAAGAAAGAAGAAATTCTTTTCCAGCAAAAGAAAGCCCATTTCTGAGATGGATTGCTACAACTGTGGAGAGCTTGGTCATCTTGCTCATCAATGTAACAAGCCCAAGAAGAACAAGTTCAATGGCAAGAAAGAAGATGACAGCGATGATGATAAAAAGGAAAAGAGATTCTTCAAGAGGAAGGATGGGAAGCAAAAGAGGTTCCACAAAAAGAAAAATGGAAAGGCATATATTGTTGGTGACTGGCTCACTGACATTGAGTCATCAAGTGGATCTTCTTCAAGTGAAGAAGAGAATGATGAAAAAGTTATCGCCATCGCCGGGGACTTCTCTTCACCACCACCATCGCCATCATCGACTTCTCACCTATGCCTCATGGCTAGAGGTGAATGGAAGGTACAAAATGATATTGCTATTACTGATGATAGTGATAGTGATGAGGAATTTGCTTCACCTTCCTATGATGAACTAGCTGACTTGCTTAAAGAATACACTCAAATCATTAGGAAGTCAAAAGCTAAATGTGATAAGTTGAAAAATGAAAATGAATCTTTGAATGCTAAATATGACATAGTTATGAAAGCTAGTGATGAAATGAAAGAACAAAACAAAACTATGTCATCCACTGTAAATGAGCTCACATCCTCCCTAAAAGATGCTAAGGATAAATGTGACAAGTTAAATGATGCTAATAGGGAGTTGAAAGATAGACTAGTGAAAATCAAGGAAGACTATACTAAGATTAAATTTGATCATGATAATCTTCTTGTTGAAAATGAACTTTTATCTTGCAATACACATGAGGCTATTAACCCTGTTGTTAAGATTGATGTAGCAACCTCATGTGATGATTTGAGTCAAGGAGAGCAAACTAGTCTACATGATGAATTGACCGAAAAAGTTGAAGTCTTGACTTTAGACAACCAAAAATTGAAGAGATACTTGACTGATGCAACTACTAGAGGAAAAGTTGCCATTGAGAACAATGATTTCAACAATGAGTTGGCAGTGGATAATGAAAGGCTTAAAAATGAGGTCAAGAAACTTAAGAGTGAAAATGAACATCTTGCAACAAGTGTGTAAAAGTTCAACAAGGGCCAATACCTCCAAAATGAATTGCTCATGAACACTGTCATGAAAAACAACAAGAGTGGTATTGGATACAATGCTTTTGTGCAAAAGAAAGCTACTACTCAATACAAGCCAAAGCAGACTCATAAGCCTATCAAATGCTTTGAGTGTGGAAAAGAAGGTCACTTTGCCCACAACTGCAAAGCCAAACCACCAACTCCCTTGCCAAAGCACTCAAGACCATTTGCCTTCAATGCTCATTATGTCCTAAGGAAAGTAGCAAATGGAAAGGTCAAAGTTACATTCCTAGGTCCACCAAGCAAGAGTAGACCTAGATAAATTTGGGTTGCAAAGTCCTTGATTAAGAAAGTTACTGGTCCTATGCAATATAGGGCCCTCAAAACTCAAGCTTGATTTGTCTGTGGATGTAGGTGAACTACAAGACCGGTGGGTGCCATTGGGTTATTGACAGTGGATGCACACAACATATGATAGGCAACCCACAGATGTTCACCTCACTTGATGAGAATGTTGATGGACAAGACAAAATCACATTTGGGGACAATTCAAAAGGGAAAGTTCAAGGACTTGGCAAGGTGGCAATTTCAAATGATCTATCAATTTCAAATGTTCTCTTGGTTGCACCTTTGAGCTTCAACTTATTATCAGTGGGTCAACTCTGTGATCTTGGACTTCAATGCTTATTCACTCCAACAGAGGTTATTGTATCAAAAATGGATGATGAATCAATGGTATTCAAAGGATTTAGATACAACAATCTCTACTTAGTGGATTTCACCTCAGAAGATGTAGACTTAAGAACTTGCCTCTTCACCAAAGCTTCACTTGGATGGCTTTGGCATAGGAGGTTTGCACATGTTAGGATGAGCACACTCAAGAAGGTATTAAAGAAGGACATGGTTAGAGGATTAAAGGATGTTGTATTTGAAAAGGACAAGCCTTGTAGTGCATGTCAAGCTAGGAAACAAGTTGCTAACACACATCCTACAAAAGCTTTCATGTCAACATCAAGGCCACTGGAACTACTTCGTATGGATTTATTTGGACCAACAAATTATGTAAGTGCTGGTGGCAACCTCTACTGTCTGGTGATAGTTAATGATTTCTCAAGATACACTTGGGTGTTCTTTCTCCATGATAAATCTAAAGTTGCATCTATATTCAAGAAGTTTGCCAAGAAAGCTCAAAATGAATTTGATTGCAAGATCAAGAAGATTAGAAGTGATAATGGTAAAGAATTTGACAACACCAACATTCATGAGTACTGTGATGAAATTGGGATCAAGCATGAAGTATTTGCAACATATACACCTCAACAAAATGGAGTTGTTGAAAGGAAAAACAGGACCTTGATCACACTTGCAAGAACAATGATTGATGAGTATAACACACCGGAGAGGTTTTGGGCCAAAGCTGTCAACACTGCATGTTATGCATCAAACAGGCTATTTCCTCACCGACTACTTGCGAAGACTCCCTATGAACTGCTAAATGGGAAAAGCCAGACGTCTCCTTCTTTCGGGTGTTTGGATGCAAATGTTACATCTACAAGAAACGCCATCACCTAGGGAAGTTTCAAAGATGTTGTGATATTGGTTTTCTTTTGGGTTATTCATTAAAGTCCAAAGCATATCGAGTATTCAATCATACCACTGGCATGGTAGAAGAAACATATGATGTGGAATTTGATGAGACTAATGGCTCCCAAGAAGCACTTGAAAATCTTGATGATGTAGGTGATGAGCCACTTAGGGAAGCAATGAAGAACATGCCAATTGGAGCTATCAAACCAAAAGAAGATGAAGAAGAGGTGCAAAACATTGATAGGCCTTCTTCATCAAGTGTACCACAAGATGATGAAAAAGATGAGAGGCATGCAAATGAAGATATATTTGTCTCTCATAAACAAGCAAGGGTACAAGCCGAAGATGTTGATGCTCCAGGATCTTCTTCCCAATTAGTTGACAGGAGAAAATCATCACTACTTCAAGCACACCCTCAAAGCCAAATCATTGGGAGTCCTTCACAAGGGGTTATTACTCGATCACATAGATATGCTTCTTTTATTGAACATCACTCCTTTGTTTCTTGTGTTGAGCCTACATGTATAGATGAGGCGCTACAGGATCCGGACTGGGTGAACGCCATGCATGAAGAACTAAACAACTTCACCCGTAACCAAGTTTGGACCCTGGAGAAGCCTCCACAAGATGCAAGAATCATTGGAACAAAGTGGGTGTTCAGGAACAAACAAGATGATCAAGGCGTGATTGTAAGGAACAAGGCAAGACTTGTTGCAAAGGGATTCTCTCAAGTTGAAGGTTTAGATTTTGGAAAGACCTTTGCACCGATTGCTCGACTAGAAGCCATCCGTATCCTACTCGCATATGCATCATGCTATGATATAAAGCTTTATCAAATGGATGTAAAAAGTGCATTTTTAAATGTCTTCATAAATGAACTTGTATATGTTGAGCAATGTAACACCCTAAATCTAGCAAAAACAAATAACCCTATTTGGATTATTAAATTTTAGTAGAAAGGAAAAATATTTATGTTTCCAAATAAGGAGAACCTTGATATATATGATTTGAAGAATTTCTTGAATAGATAAAATTACCAAGTGTTTGTTACACTCATACCGAAGCATATATTTTGTTTGAATTGATTTCAAAATCCAATTTATGAATTCGATCTTGTGAAGAAAATCTCATTTTACAAAACAATAATTAATTGCTAAAATAAGGTTTTTAATAATTCTAGTTTATAATGGTAATCATGGTAATAAATCTTTTATTGAAGTGTTTGTTTCATTTGGAATGATTTTTGGACTGCTCATAGTTGATATTGAACATCATTTCTTCTTAAATGAAAATCCTAGTAAATAATATAATAATTAATAGTATAAAAATAAATATTTTATTTAAAAATAATTTTGGTGTAATGATTATGAATTTTATGATTATTTGAGTAGGTATTTCAAAAGAAAAAAAAGAAAAAAAAGACCTAACCTAACCTAACCCTAAAAGCCCATTTGGCCCATCTACCAGCCACTGCCGCGCCCTGCCTTCTTCCGCCGCCGCCCCCTGGCTCCCTGCCAGCCGTCGCCACCGCCCCTGGCCTTCTCCCACCCGCGCCCTCCACTCATTTCTCTCTTCTCCCTTGCTCTCTCCCAGCGCTCGCCGCGACAGGAGCCAAGCGATCGCGTGCTGCCTCGACACGCCGTGCGCGCCCTGTGCTGCGACCACGCGCAACGCGACCAGGCACCGCTGCCAGCCGCGCGTAGAGCCGGACCAGAAGCCCGAGCGACCCATGTCATGCGCGCCAACCGAGGCTGCACAGCCAACCCCGCGTCCCCGACCACGCAGCCACCTAGACTTGCGCGCCAGGAATGCAACCGGCCGAGCGACTGAAGCCCCGAGCCGCCTCGACGCCCCTGCCCTGCACCGCCTCGACGCGCCCGCGCCAGGGACGACCCTACGCCCCTGCTTCCTCCGCGGTCGAGCCCAACCGACGCCGCACCGTTATTTTTCATCGCGAGTAAAGACGCTTTACTGCCGCCGTTTCTCCATCCATTGATGGCCATCAATGGCGCCATGGCCGGCCATTTCCTACTCCCCTGCGTACCTCTCTCTTCCTCTCCTCCCCTCCCTCTATAAAAGTCGAGAACCATCCTCCTCTCTTCATCCCCGAAGCTCGCTCGCACTCTTCACACTCTCTCCCTACTCGCGCCATGCATAGCTCGCTGTCATGAAGCTCATCGCCAGACTAATCGCATCCGTACGCCGTTCGCCATCCGTGGAACCCCGCCGGAGCTCCGTTGAACGCAGCACGAGGATCGCGTCGTTCCCTGCTCGACGCCAAACCCACTGTCCCTCCCCTGCACGGTCGAAACTCCCTCGACGACGTTCATCCCTGCGCATGAACGAAAAACCAAGGTTGAAGATAACCCCGAAATATTTATTTTCTAAATCATGTTTTGAATTTATTATGAATTATTGTTGTAATGATGCGATTTGGCGATTCACGTGTATGATTTTAGAGATGCGATGTATATGTGTAGCCAAAATCGAATCCCGCGACAATACTTTAAATATGCGTATGATTTTATAATTTTAAAAATGAGTACGGTCACTATTCACTACTTCCGTGGTTTTCGTACTAGAAATGTTTATAATTAATTTCGCTTTAATATGTGTGGAATGATAATTATTAGTAGTATTTTAAGTATACACTTATTTGCATGAAGAAATAAAAGAAATCTTAAGCCACGTATTTTCGGTCGAATGAAAATATAGATTTGACTATTCACAATAAATATATTCATAAGTATAGCACTTAATTACGTAGAATAGTAAAATGCTCATTTATGTTATAATAACCATGAATAGGTTATTTAAAGTCCCATTTAGTTGTTTTACAATCAATTCTTAGTACATTAAGGTTAGAAGAATTAAATAAACATTTTTTATGCGTATAAATTCTATTTAGAAAAGGATTGAGAAAACCGAAATAGTAGAATTTATAATAATGTAAAAATGACTTAATTAGGCGCTCATACTTTTCTAATAAAGAAATTGATAGTTATGTGGGTAAACGTAGGTTCTTTACTAAAGAATTAGATAACCTGTTTCTAGTTTAAAATGAACTTTTTAATAGATATTATATTTAACAAGGTTCGTTATAGATGTTTGAGTATAGTCGTACTAAATAGTAATATGTCATATAACTTTTCTAATAATAATATAATGGCTTAATTAAGTGCTCACACTATCATAACTAAAATGATAGTTAATAATATACCAATAAATATAGCATTTATTTTAATTATTTAGATCATTTGTTCCTACAATAGAATTAAAGATAACTAAAGGATTAATTATCTTTTATCATAATTTATTAACCAAACCTATAGTCAATTTGTTCTTAACTAGATTTATGACATGATTAATGATTTCATAGAATTTAGTACACATTATATACGAATCACTTAGTTGTTCCTAAGGAATAAAATAAAATAATTAGTGTTCATATTCTTTTATAACTTAAAATGTTACTTTATATATATTGACTTCAAGTATAATAAAATAGGCTATATGCTTTTAATGAAATTAAATGATGGTTATGCATTCATTATATTTTGCATGAAAATCCACTTAAGGCCCATAACCTAACTCGTCTTAAATAGGTGATTAATAATATAATAATGATCTTTTCACATAAAACCTATTTAGACTTATATCTTAATTTATCATAAGTGATAGGTTTAACAATGAATTATATGTTCCATAATGCTTCGTAAATTAACAATGTATTTCATAACGCATTAATCCTAGATATATAACTTATATCTTTTCTAAAAAGGTTTAATATCGTTATAACGTGTTTATCGTGTTATAAACCCTTAATCTAGACGTATCACGTATGACGTTTTATAAAAGATTAAAATTGATGAACCCAATATTTGTATATTTTAATTAAGATATTTTTAAGCTCATGTCTTGTTTTATAAAGTATAGATCACACATTTTTTAAAAGAATACCCTCTTATTATAACCATTACTTGCGATGTTCTTTAAAAGCGAACGCTCTTTTCGTTAGGCTTTCTTTTAGCTTTATGTATGGTGAATGTTGTAAGTTATTGAGTGGTATTTGTTTCTTCTTGTTTGTTTGTGTGATATTCAGTGGTTGATCTAGTAGTTAAAAATCAAGATCTATTCAGATCCGTGGAAGAGTCTCAAGTTTTCAATAAGCAAGGCAAGTGGACTTCTCCCTCTGCATACTCTGTTTGGTCCCAAACAATACATTTAATAAAGTTTATTCTTTGATATATATGCATAATTTGATGGGTTACCTATTTAGATACACCTAACCTTTCCAACCTTATTCCTTGTTAACCTGGGTTTATGATTTAATCTAGTAGCTATGCTATTGCTACAACTTTAACTTTATGATGTTACTCCAACTGATGATATCAATGTTCCAAATGGTAAGTTACATTATTGTTGTTAATCCGACGATTAAACAAGATTATTGCATCTTAATTGGAACATGGAGTGACCACCCGGGATAACAGTGCAACCACGAGTGCTATCATGGCTCTGGCTTTGGTAATTAGCTTTATATGCTTAGTTCTTGGCAACCTTACCTAAAATATGGGCAAGAGGGGGAGCGATAGGTGTTGGCAGCCCACGTTAACATGGGGACGTATTCTTGGCTAAGGTACCTCACCCAGGGGGTCACCACCATCGTCTTTAGAAACCTTAGCGGGTTGCTTCGTATTAAGTGTATTTTGTGAAAGCCTCATAGTGGATCCCTAGCCATTCACCTCGGAAGTGTTTACTGGTTTTGGCCGACCCAGGCTAGAGGGGATACACGGCTTGTGGGTAAAGTTGTACCACCTCTGCAGAGTGTAAAACTGATATATCAGTCGTGCTCACGGTTAAGAGCAGCCTAGACTCCTCACATGATAATTGAACTTGAAGATGAAAATAAATCGAGATCCGATGATCTGCCAATGGTTTGCTTAAGTGGTTTCACTTAAGTGTTTTTTTATATACTCTTATACCTTTGTTTAATGGGAATACTTGGGATTCACACTTATTAGTAAGACATGTGTTGTTAATAAAATGTTGACTAACTAAAATGCTTACTGCTCAACCTTAGCCTCACCTTGTCAAACCTACATTAGTTTTTCCCCCACTTGCTGAGCCCCGACCATAAGTGAGCCCACCCTTTCTTAATTTTGATCAGAAGTTGCAGATGAAGATATGATGCTGAGCTCCATGGATGCTAGTCTAGTGATACCCACGGTCATCTTCCTGTGGATGGATGTCCATGTTTCACTGTACTTTGATGAATAAAGGTTAAAACATTATGTCTGTTCGAAGTGTAATATGAATATAATCTTTATTTATGCTTTTATGCATTGTTCTTTTGATATATTACACTTGTGACATCAACATATGTGTGGAAATAGATCCTGGCACACATATGCTATGCACCCGGCTCTGCCCTTTGGAAACGGGTGTAACAAGCAACCACCTAGATTTGAAGACCCTAGATATCCTAACCATGCTTACAGGTTGTCCAAGGCGCTATATGGGCTAAAGCAAGCTCCAAGGGCTTGGTATGAGTGTCTTCGCGACTTCCTCATCGAAAAGGGCTTCAAGATCGGGACCGTCGACACAACTCTATTCACAAAGAAACATAACGGTGATATTTTCATTTGTCAAGTATATATTGATGACATAATCTTTGGCTCGACAAATGACTATCATTGCAAGGAATTTGGTGAGTTGATGTCGAAGGAGTTCGAGATGTCAATGATTGGTGAGCTAACGTACTTCCTCGGCTTTCAAGTCAAGCAAATGAAAGATGGTAACTTTCTCTCACAAGAGAAGTATACCAAAGACTTGTTGAAAAGGTTCAACATGGAGAAGTGCAAACCAATCAAGACACCTATGCCAACTAATGGACATCTCGACCTAGATGAGGGAGGTAACCCGGTTAATCAAACTCTCTACCGTTCTATGATTGGTAGTTTATTGTATCTTACCGCATCTAGGCCCGATATCATGTTTAGTGTCTGCATGTGTGCTAGATTTCAATCTAATCCTAAGAAAGCTCATCTTCGTGCTGTTAAAAGAATTCTTAGGTATCTCAAGCACACCCCAAGCGTTGGTCTGTGGTATCCCAAAGGAGCTACTTTTGATCTAATTGGCTATTCCGATTCATATTATGCTGGTTGCAAAATTGATAGAAAACGTACTTCTGGGGGGTGCCATTTGCTTGGGAGATCACTAGTATCATGGACATCCAAAAAGCAAAATAGTGTTGCCTTGTCAACCGCCAAAGCGGAATACATTGCCGCGGGTGCTTGTTGCACACAAATTTTATATATGAAACAAACTCTTCTAGACTATGGCGTAGTTCTAGAAAAAGTACCTTTGTTGTGTGACAATGAGAGTGCTATTAAAATTGCTAATAATCCTGTACAACACTCTCGCACCAAGCACATTGATATCCGTCATCACTTCCTTAGAGATCATGCTGCGAAAGGAGATATCATTTTAGAAGGAGTGAGGTCGGAAGATCAATTAGCGGATATTTTCACTAAACCACTTGATAAGACCCGCTTTTGCATGTTGAGGAATGAATTAAATATACTTGATCTCAGAAATTTTATTTAAGATATCAAATGGTGTTGTCAAGCTTGCATTGCATGTTTAAATTTCTTGTATTGCATCTAGGGCTTGTCTAACCTAGTTGAGATAACCGCCAACAAAGCGAGTGAAAAAGCTTAACTCGGATCAAACTTGTCGGCGTTTCGACCCCGGGGGGTCCCTGGACCGACGAGTAAATTGTCGCCGCGTGCCCCAGCCCAGATGGGTCGGCGCGAGACGGAGCGCGAAGGGGGGAAGAAGCCGGAGGGAGACAGGCGTAAAAGGGGAAACCCGCGGCCTTCGTGTTTGTCCCGCGCCCAGGTCGGGTGCGCTTGCAGTAGGGGGTTACAAGCGTCCACGCGGGAGGGAGCGAGAGGCTTACACGAGCGCCGTCCCGTCCTTCCCCGCACGGCCAACCCTCTGTAAGAGGGCCCTAGACCTTCCTTTTATAGGCGTAAGGAGAGGATCCAGGTGTACAATGGGGGGTGTAGCAATGTGCTAACGTGTCTACCGGAGAAGAGCTAGCGCCCTAAGTACATGCCATCGTGGCAGCCGGAGAGGTTTTGGCACCCGGTTCGTGTGGTGTCGTGGCCGTCGGAGGAGCGCTGGAGCCTGGTGGAAGGACAGCTGTTGGGGCTGTCGAGTCCTTGCTGACGTCTCCTTGCTTCTGTAAGGGGGCTGAGAGCCGCCGTCGTCATGGAGCATGCGGGGCGCCATCATTACTTGTTTATCGGGGCGAGCCAGATGGGACGCCGGTCTTGTTCCCCGTAGCCTGAGTTAGCTTGGGGTAGGGTAATGATGGCGCCTCCTGTGACGTGGTCGGTCCGAGCCCTGGGTTGGGCGAGGCGGAGGCTCCTCCGAGGTCGAGGTCGAGTCTATCTTCCGAGGCCGAGGTCGAGTCCGAGCCCCTGGGTCGGGCGAGGCGGAGACTGACGGCTGAGGCCAGGGCTGAGTCCGAGCCCTGGGGTCGGGCGAGGCGGAGTTCGTCATCTTCCGGGGCTGAGCCCGAGTCCGAGCCCTGGGTCGGGCGAGGCGGAGTTCGTCGTCTTCCGGGGCCGAGCCCGAGTCCGAGCCCTGGGTCGGGCGATGCGGAGTTCGTCGTCTTCCGGGCTGAGCCCGAGTCCGAGCCCTGGGGTCGGGCGAAGTGGAGTTTGTCGTCTTCCGGGGCTGAGCCCGAGTCCGAGCCCTAGGGTCGGGCGAAGCGGAGTTTCCTGTGGCGCCTGAGGCCGGACTTGGCTGCTGTCAGCCTCACTCTGCCGAGTGGCGCAGCAGTCGGAGCGACGCAGGCGGCGCTGTCCTCTTGTCAGGCCGGTCAGTGGAGCGACGAAGTGACTGCGGTCACTTCGGCTCTGTCGACTGAAGGGCGTGCGTCAGGATAAGGTGTCAGGCCACCTTTGCATTAAAGGCTCCTGCGATACGGTCGGTCGGCGTGGCGGCTTGGCCAAGGTTGCTTCTTGGTGAAGTCTGGGCCTCGGGCGAGCTGAAGGTGTGTCCGTTGCTGGAGGGGGTCCTCGAGCGAGACATAAATCCTCCGGGGTCGGCTGCCCTTGCCCGAGGCTGGGCTCGGGCGAGGCGAGATCGTGTCCCTTGAGTGGACCGATCCTTGACTTAATCGCACCCATCAGGCCTTTGCAGCTTTGTGCTGATGGGGGTTACCAGCTGAGATTAGGAGTCTTGAGGGTACCCCTAATTATGGTCCCCGACAGTAGCCCCTGAGCCTCGAAGGGAGTGTTAATACTCGCTTGGAGGCTTTTGTCACACTTTTTTGCAAGGGGACCGGTCTTTCTCGGTTGCATTTTGTTCCAGTGGGTGCACGCGAGCGCACCCGCCGGGTGTAGCCCCCGAGGCCTCGGAGGAGTGGTTTGACTCCTTCGAGGTCTTAATGCGTTTCGCAATGCTTCGGCCGGTCTGGTTGTTCCCTCATGCGAGCTGGCCGTAGCCCGGGTGCACGGTCGGGTCCTAAGTTCTCGGGCTGGTATGTTGACGCTGTCAACGGTTTGGCCGGAGCCGGGTTTGCGAGAGCAGCCCCCGAGCCTCCGCACAGGGCGAGAGGACGGTCAAGGACAGACTCGACTTCTTTACATACGCCCCTACGTCGCCTTTCCGCAAGGAGGAGGGGGGAAAAAGCGCCATGTTGCCCTTGGAGGGCGTCGAACATGGTGTCTCCGGTGAGCTGCTAACGGGTAATCCGAGTGGACGCCCATGCCCCATTTGTTAGGGGTCGTCTAGAGGCCCGGAGGCGCGCTCCAAAAGTACCCGCGGGTGATCTGCCGGACCCGGTCCCCTTTTGACGAGGTCCGAGGGCTCGATGCCTCCCTCTGATGGGATTCCATTACAAGATCGTTCCCGCTGGTCTCAGAAATGTCCTAGGGTACCTCGGGAGCATAGCCCAAGCCTTGGTTATGTATCGAACGTACCCAGGGTCATCCCTCGCTCTGCGTCTGAGGCGGCTGTGAACCCTTCGAGGGCCAGCCTACGAACCCCTGATCAGTAGTGGGCGCGGAGCCCGAGTGGCCTGAGGCGGTCGTTGAACCCTCCCGAGGAGCCGGCCTTTGAACCTCTGACCAGTAGTGGGCACGGAGCCCGAGCGCTCTAAGGCGACTGTTGAACCCCTCCGAGGGGCCAGCCTTCGAACCTCTGATCAGTAGGGGGGCTCGGGGCCCGTTTCCTTCGTGGGGAAGGATCCCTTTCGGGGTATCCCCTTTCCCGGTCCCTGTTGTAAGAGAGAGAAAGAGGAATAGGAAAAGGATGCGAAATCGAATGACGTGGCGTACCTTTTTTGGACGCGGTCATTATGGCGAAGGTGAAGCGTCGCCCGCTTCTCCTGCCAAGGGTGCCGCCTGTCCCGCGGCAGAGTTAATGCGGCGGGACGAGTGGTTCGCGGGGCAGCCGTTGCGCGTGCGCGAGCCGTTCGAGGAACGGGACACGGGCGCGCCGTCTTCACGCCATGGGAGAGGGCTCTCCCGCTGTCCCAGGAGGGGACGTGAGCTTGGCTGACGACTTGACCGCTGCTTTCGCTCGCCTGCCACCGCCATTACTGCCGGCCCATTTCTGGCCGCATCGACCGTTGCGCCTTCCCCTGCAGCTGACTGGCCCGTGACCGATATGCCTGGTTGGCACTGTTGGGTCATGCGCAGGGTTGCCTCGAGTCGCGGTACTGGTTCCGCAGTCGAGGAGGCGCGGTAGTGGCGCGAGTGGCGGTGCGGTTTCTTGCACGTTGCGACCGGCGCGCCGGTTGCATGACGTGTGGGCCTGGGCCTCCATGCTGGACGCGTCAAAGTCGAAAGGGTACGCCCCTTCGGTGCGGTTGCATGCCGCCTGCATGGCGGTCCGCCCTTTCACCCGCTGGTCTGGGCGAAAGTGGGGGAATGCTTGTAACCGCTGGGCAGTTGTGCGCGCCGCGCGCGGTGGTTTGGCTTCTTCTACCCTGGGCCAGCTTGCATGACGCGTGGGACCTAACCCCCGTGTCGTAGGGGGAGGACCTTGGAGCGTGTTGGAGAAGACTCAGCCCGCGACGGCTGAGGACGCAAGTGGAGAGAGTTGCCTTTAAAAGGAGGGCGACCCCCTTGAAGGGCAACCATGTCCTCGCGCTCCCCTCATGCATCGTGTCTTTCCACCTTTCGAGCCCCCAGATGGGGGCGCCCGTGGTTCTTCCGCCTTGTCGTCGTTGGGGAAACGCAACTTCGCGGAAGTTGGTACCTTTCAGCCATCGTTCGGCTTCAAGGATTTTCATCAGGCAGCCCGGCCGCATCCCCTCGCCGGTGGTCACCCAAGACGGTGACCTCCAGTTCGATGGTGGGGAGAAGCGAGCCGGGCTGCGATCTTGGTCCCGCCCTCAGCTTCAAGGATCTTCATCATCCTGGCTTGGGCGGAGGCCAGGCTGAGCCGGAGCTCTACCTCCCGCGCGGGTTCGTGGGTCACCTTCTCCCTCAGCATTCAAGGGAGACGGCGCTCACCAGCCTAGCGGGAGGGACGGACTTCGACAACGCGGGGCTGGTCAGCGACGAGCGTCGTCAGCTTCAGCGCGTTGGGCTCGCTGGCTCAGCTGGCTCTGGCTCGGCTTCCGGTTCCCCCTCCCGCCGCAAGAGCGGTTGTCGCGCCGCGCGCACCGGAGGACCGCCCAAGACATCGCGTGCTGCTAGGGCGGCGTTCGTGTTCTGGGGCTGTCCTGCCTTTACCCCGGTACGGTGCCTTTGCGCGGAGGTTGGTGCCCCGCTCGTCCGGGAGGATCCGTGTGGGGATCTACCGGTGGGCAGACGGCTCCCGTCGTCGGTGCTGAGGTGGCGGCGGCTGAAGAAGTCCTCGTCGCCGACGGGATCAGCGCCACCATCCGCGCACCGGACCTCCAGCTCTTTGTACTTGTCCTCGCCCCTCGAGCGCAGACGTGGGCGAGGGCATCGCTGCAGCGGTGTCCGCCCTGAGGCCATCGCTGCTGCAGTTTGGCCACCCGGAGTGGAGGTCGTTGTCGCTGCTGCTGGAGCGGGCGGCGGTGGGCGACCTGGAGCCTTATCGCCCCGCAGGCCCTCCAATGTGGGGGGTTGTTCGTACCCACGGAGGTGGAACCGGAGTTCCGTTTGTAATGGCACCTTGAGTGCCGGAGTCTGTTCATTGTGGCTGTCGGGGCCTGAACATGTATGTATTTTCGGCACGGAGCCGTGTTTTTTCTTCATTTCGAGCACTAAGACTCGCCTGTCGGCTATCTGAACCGCTTCACCAAGCGTGAGTTGCCTTGTGCGAAGGTGACGAGTGAGGTATCCGTATCCCGAAGGCGTAGGAGTCCCTCGGCTCGGTCGGCCTTGCTGTCCGAGGTTTCTCTTGCTTAGTTAAAGAAACCCTCGGCCGCTTTTCGATGAGCCAAAGCCGGAGGTAGCGGTGTCAGCACAGACAGAGGCGGAGTTGACTCGGAAAGAAGACTTCGTCGGCCGGAGCCCGGCCGGGCCGTCCACTAGCGGGACCAGCGTCGGAGTTGAGTTGCCGAGGCCACGAGCCGGGCTGATGTCCTCGGGGGACAGCTGGCTGAGGTTTTGGGGTGGCCGACCGAGCCGTCTGCTCGAGCCGGACTCCTGGAAGGGACCCTAGCGGCGATGGCCCGGGCGTGGTGCTGATGTCGTCCTTTGAAGTGGAGATCCTCCGACCGCGTCGCCGTCCGAGGCTAGGTCGGACCGCGCCGAAGGTGTAGTTGACGCCGAGGGTGCTGCTGCTCCCTTCAACTGTCAAGGTCCGAGCCTGCAGGATCGGGTTATCTTGTAGTGTGCGTATGTTTTCTGTGGCCGCCGAGGCCCAAACATACTGTCGTCGTGTTGTAAAGCTGCGTGTCTTTTCCCCTTGCTTCGAGTATCTGGACTTATTTGTCGGTAACAAAGTTGTTTGTCCAAGCGAGAGTTACTTTTCACGGAAGGTGATGAGTAAGGTATCCATATCCCGGAGGCGTAGGAATCCCTCGGCTCGGTCGGCCTTGCCGCTTACGTGTACTCTTACTCGTCCGCCGGATTCTGCTATCGATGTAGTCAAGAAGGCCCGAAAAATCGTTTCGGCAGAAGGGTCTTCGAGCGTTGGGACTTGTTCGATCAGCGGAATCGCTTATCCGAGCGTGAGTTACTTATCGCAGAAGGTGATGAGTGAGGTATCCGTATTCCGGAGGCGTAGGAGTCCCTCGGCTCGGTCAGCCTTGGCTGCTTACATGTACTCCGTCGTTTTCAGGATCCGCTTTCGAAGTAGTCGAAAAGCATGAGAGATATTCTGGCAGAAAAGATCTTTTTCCGAGGAAAAATTTTGACGCAGAGGGGTTCCCCCTTCTAGCCCCCGAGGGAGGGTCAGGCTTTTTGCCGAGGCAAGGCCGACCCTTCCTTGATGGTTAGACTTTGTGTGTGAACGAGGTGTATGAACGACTTGAAAGCATCTTAAGGGTAGAAGCGACGTAGCTGTCGGATGTTCCAAGCGTTGCTGTAGACCTCGCCTTGACTGTTGGCCAGCTTGTACGTCCCGGGCTTCAGAACTTTGGCGATGACGAACGGCCCTTCCCAGGGAGGCGTGAGCTTGTGCCACCCTTGGGCGTCTTGTCGCACCCGAAGCACCAGGTCACCCACCTGGAGGTCTCGGGACCGAACCCCTCGGGCGTGGTAGCGTCGCAGGGACTGCTGATACCGCGCCGAGTGTAGCAAGGCCATGTCCCGAGCCTCCTCCAGCTGGTCCAGTGAGTCTTCTCGGTTAGCTCGGTTGCTTTGATCGTCGTAGGCCCTCGCCCTCGGGGAACCGTATTCTAAGTCTATGGGCAAGATGGCCTCGGCCCCATAGACTAGAAAGAATGGTGTGAAGCCCGTGGCTCGGCTCGGCGTTGTCCTCAGACTCTAGACCACCGAGGGGAGCTCCTTCATCCATCGCTTGCCGAACTTGTTGAGGTCGTTGTAGATCCGCGGCTTGAGTCCTTGCAGGATCATGTCGTTGGCACGCTCTACTTGCCCATTCGTCATGGGTGAGCCACGGCGGCCCAGTCCACCCGGATGTGGTGATCCTCGCAGAAGTCCAGGAACTTTCTGTCGGTGAACTGGGTGCCATTGTCGGTGATGATGGAGTTCGGGACCCCAAAGCGATGGATGATGTTGGTGAAGAACGCCACCGCCTGTTCGGACCTAATGATGTTTAGGGGCCGGACCTCGATCCACTTGAAGAATTTGTCGATGGCGACCAGCAGGTGCGTGTAGCCCCCGGGTGCCTTCTGCAAGGGGCCGACGAGGTCCAGACCCCACACAGCAAACGGCCAGGTGATGGGTATGGTCTGCAGAGCCTGAGCGGGCAGGTGGGTCTGCCTTGCGTAGAATTGACACCCTTTGTAGGTGCGCACAATTCTAGTGGCGTCAGCCACCGTGGTCGGCCAGTAGAAGCCTTGTCGGAAGGCGTTTCCAACAAGGGCTCGAGGTGCTGCGTGATGACCGCAAGCCCCCGAGTGTATTTCTTGTAAGAGCTCCTGGCCTTCGGCGATGGATATGCATCGCTGGAGGATGCCTGAGGGGCTACTGTGGTAGAGCTCCTTCCCGTCCCCCAGCAAGACGAACGACTTGGCGCGCCGCGCCAACCGCCGAGCTTCGGCTCGGTCGAGGGGTAGCTCTCCTCGGTGGAGATATTGCAGGTACGGGGTCTGCCAGTTTCGATTAGGCGTGACCCCGCTTCGCTCTTCCTCGATGCGCAGTGCCTCATCTTCGGGGGCCGAGGTTGCCTCGGGCTGAGCCAAGGGTGTCTCGGGCAGAGCCGAGGGTGCCTCGGGCCGAGCCGAGGATGCCTCAGGCTGGGCCGAGGCCTTCTCGGGCTCGGGCGTGTCGTCGGTCTTGACGGAGGGTTGGTGCAGGTCTCGGGAGAAGACGTCCGGGGGAACCGTTGTTCGCCCCGAGGCTATCTTAGCCAGCTCGTCCGCAGTCTCGTTGTAGCGTCGGGCGATGTGGTTGAGCTCTAGCCCGTAGAACTTGTCTTCCAGGCGCCGAACCTCATCGCAGTAGGCTTCCATCTTCGGGTCGCGGCAGTGGGAGTTCTTCATGACTTGGTCGATGACGAGCTGCGAGTCACCGCGAGCGTCGAGGCGTCGGACCCCTAGCTCGATGGCGATGTGCAACCCGTTGACAAGAGCCTCGTACTCGGCCACATTGTTGGACGCTGGGAAGTGGAGGCGTAGCACGTAGCGTAGGTGCTTTCCGAGGGGCGAGATGAAGAGCAGGCCCACGCCTGCCCCTGTCTTCATCAGCGACCCGTCGAAAAACATGGTCCAGAGTTCCGGTTGGATCGGAACTGTCGGGAGCTGGGTGTCGACCCATTCAGCCACAAAGTCCGCCAAGGCCTGGGACTTGATGGCCTTCCGAGGGGCGAACAAGATTGTCTCGCCCATGGTTTCCACCGCCCACTTTGCAATTCTACCCGAGGCCTCTCGGCACTGGATGATCTCCCCCAGGGGGAAGGATGACACCACAGTCACTGGATGAGACTCAAAGTAGTGTCGCAACTTCCGCCGCGTCAGGATTACCGCATACAGCAGCTTCTGAATTTGTGGGTAGCGGATCTTGGTCTCGGACAGTACCTCACTGATGAAGTAGATTGGCCTCTGGACGGGCAATGCATGCCCTTCTTCTTGTCTCTCAACCACGATCGCGGCGCTGACCACCTGAGTGGTAGCGGCGACGTAGATCAAGAGGTCTTCTCCGGCGGCGGGAGGCACCAAGATGGGCGCGTTCATGAGGAGCGCCTTCAAGTTCCCGAGGGCTTCCTCAGCCTCAGGGGTCCAAGTGAAGCACTCGGCCTTTCTTAAGAGGCGGTACAGAGGTAGGCCTCTTTCGCCGAGGCGTGAGATGAAACGACTCAGAGCCGCAAGGCATCCCGTGACCCTCTGTACGCCTTTCAAGTCCTTGATGGGCCCCATGTTGGTGATGGCCGCGATTTTTTCCGGGTTGGCCTCGATGCCCCGCTCGGAGATGATGAACCCCAAGAGCATGCCTCGGGGGACCCCGAAAAACGCACTTCTCGGGATTGAGCTTTACGCCTTTCGCCTTGAAAGCCTGCGGCCCGGCTGAAAGCCTGCGGACCGGGTGGTTCGGGCGAGGGACTCCGATCCTCCCCGCTGTCGTAGCGTCCCCCACGCCTGGGGTGGTAGCCTCGGCGCACCCTCTCGTCGAGGTGGGTTCGACGGTTGCGGTGAGGGTGTCCGTTGCCGAGGCAATCCGGGGCCGCAGGCGCTGTGTTGCGCGTGCGCCCGGTGTGGACCGAGGCTTCCCGCATGAATCAGAAAGTCGTGGCGCGATGTTCCGAGGGGTACCCCTGCCTTCGGGAGGCGGAGCTTTCGGCCCGTCGGACCGCGGCATCTTCCAGGAGATTCTTGAGCTCTCCCTGGATACGCCGCCCCTCGGTGGTAGATGGCTCCGGCATCGCGCGGAGAAGTATTGCCGCTGCAGCCAGGTTCTGGCCGACCCCACTAGAAGCCGGTGGCGGCCTTGCCCTGACATCGTCGGCGATGCAGTGCTGGATGCCCTGGGGTAGATGACGCGCTTCTCCGGCCGGAGGTTGGCCTGCCCATTCCTACCCGATGTCCCAGCGGAACAGCTCAAGTGTTCCTGCTCCCTCGCCGAGCCTGGCCTGCATCTCGCGGATTTGCTCGAGATGTGGGTCATGACCCCCCGCCGGGACGGGGACCACAGCTAGCTCCCGAAGGATGTCAACGTGAGGCGTAGGCCTAGGGGGATCACCGTTTTCTGGCGTACCAAGATGGTTGCCTTCGTCGGGACCCCCTAGATCAACGTGGAAACATTCACGACTTGGGCCGCAGTCCTCGTCGTGGAGGCTGCGGCTACCGTCGGAACAATCGGAAAGGCAGTAGTCGCATGCGATCATGAAGTCCCGCATGGCACTGGGGTTACCAAGTCCGGAGAAATCCCAGCAAAAGTCGGGCTCGTCATCTTCCTCAGAACCCGAGGGCCCGTAGGTCGAGACGGCCGTCAGCCGGTCCCAGGGTGACCGCATACAATACCCTAGAGGGTTTGGACTCGCCTCTATGAGAGCGTCCACCGAAGCGAAGTCGCTTGGTGGGTCGAGGCTGAATCCAAAAGGCACGAGATGGGAGTCGGTCGGTACCTCTTTGTCGGTGTTTCGAAACCGGGGGGTCCCTGGACCGACGAGTGAAATGTCGCCGCGTGCCCCAGCCCAGATGGGTCGACGCGAGGCGGAACGCGAAGGGGGGAAAGGAGGCAGCCGGAGGGAGGCAGGCGTAAGAGAGTGTGGATCCTACGACCTTCGTGTTAGCCCAGCGCTTGAGTCGGGTGCGCTTGCAGTAGGGGGATACAAGCGTCCACGCGGGAGTGGGAGCGAGCGGCCTTGAGCGAGCGCTGTCCCGTCCTTCTCCGCGCGGGCCAACCTTCTGTAAGAGGGCCCTGGTCCTTCCTTTTATATGCGTAAGGAGAGGATCCAGGTGTACAATGGGGGGTGTAGCAGAGTGCTACGTGTCTAGCGGAGGAGAGCTAGCGCCCTAAGTACACGCCGTCGTGGCAGCCGGAGAGGTTTTGGCACCCAATTCGTGTGGTGTCGTGGCCGTCAGAGGATTGCTGGAGCCTGGCGAGAGGACAGCTGTTGGGGCTGTCGAGTCCTTGCTGACGTCCTCTTGCTTCTGTAAGGGGGCCGAGAGCCGCCGTCGTCACAGAGCGTGCGGGGCGCCATCATTGCCTATCTGGCGGAGCGAGCCAGATGGGACGCCGGTCTTGTTCCCCGTAGCCTGAGTCAGCTCGAGGTAGGGTAATGATGGCGCCTCCTGTCGACGTGGTCGGTCCGTGCCCTAGGTTGGGCGAGGTGGAGGCTCCTCCGAGGTCGAGGTCGAGTCTGTCTTCCGTGGCCGTGGTCGAGTCCGAGCCCCTGGGTCGGGCGAGGCGGAGACCGTCGGCTGAGGCCAGGGCTGAGACCGAGCCCTGGGGTCGGGCGAAGCAGAGTCCGTCGTCTTCCGGGGTCGAGCCCATGTCCGAGCCCTGGGGTCGGGCGAGGCGGAGTTCGTCGTCTTTCGGGGCTGAGCCCGAGTCCGAGCCCTGGGTCGGGCGGAGCGGAGTTCGCCGTCTTCCGGGGCTGAGCCCGAGTCCGAGCCCTGGGGTCGGGCGAGGCGGAGTTTCCTATGATGCCCGAGGCCGGCCTTGGCTGCTGTCAGCCTCACTCTGTCGGGTGGCTCAGCAGTCGGAGCGGCGCAGGCGGCGCTGTCCTCTTGTCAGACCGGTCAGTGGAGCGGCGAAGTGACTGCGGTCACTTCGGCCCTGTCGACTGGAGGGCGTGCGTCAGGATAGAGGTGTTAGGCCACCTTTGCATTAAATGCCCCTGCGATTTGGTCGGTCGGTGTGGCGATGTGGCCAAGGTTGCTTCTTGGTGAAGACTGGGCCTCGGGCGAGCCGATAGTGTGCCCGTTGCTGGAGGGGGGTCCTGGGGCGAGACGTAGGTTCTCCGGGGTCGGCTTCCCTTGCCCGAGGCTAGGCTCGGGCGAGGCACGATCGTGTCCCTTGAATGGACCGATCCTTGATTTAATCGCACCCATCAAGCCTTTGCAGCTTTGTGCTGATGGGGGTTACCAGCTGAGATTTAGGGGCCTTGAGGGTACCCCTAATTATGGTCCCCGACAGTAGCCCCCGAGCCTCCAAGGGAGTACTAATACTCGCTTGGAGGCTTTTGCCGCACTTTTTTGCAAGGGGACCAGCCTTTTTCGGTTGCATTCTGTTCCGGTGGGTGCGCGCGAGCGCACCCGCCGGGTGTAGCCCCCAAGGCCTCGGAGGAGTAGTTTTACTCCTTCGAGGTCTTAGTGCGCTTCGCAACACTTCGGCTGGTCTAGTTGTTCCCTCATGCGAGCTGGCCGTAGCCCGAGTGCACGGTCGGGTCCCAAGTTCTCGGGCTGGTATGTTGACGCTGTCAACGGTTTGGCCGGAGCCGGTTTTGCGAGAGCAGCCCCCGAGCCTCTGCACAGGGCGAGAGGACGGTCAGGGACAGACTCGACTTTTTTACATACACCCCTGCGTCGCCTTTCCGCAAGGAGGAGGGGGGGAAAGCGCCATGTTGCCCTCAGGTGGCGCCGAACATGGTGTCTCCAATGAGCTGCTGGCGGGTAATCCGAGCGGACGTCTGTGCCCCATTTGATAGGGGTCGGCTAGAGGCCTAGAGGCGCGCCCAAAAGTACCTGCGGGTGATCTGCCGGACCCGGTCCCCTGTCGACGGGGTCCGAGGGCTCGATGCCTCCCTCTGATGGGATTCCATTACAAGATCGTTCCCGCTGGTCTCGGAAATGTCCTAGGGTACCTCGGGAGCGTAGCCCGAGCCTTGGTTATGTATCGAACGTACCCATGGTCATCCCTTGCTCTGTGTCTGAGGCGACTGTGAACCCTTCAAGGGCCAGCCTACGAACCCCTGATCAGTAGTGGGCGCGGAGCCCGAGTGGCCTGAGGCGACCATTGAACCCTTCGAGGGGCCGACCATCGAACCTCTGACCAGTAGTGGGGTGTGGAGCCCACGTGCTCTGAGGCGGCTGTTGAACCCCTCTGAGGGGCCAGCCTTCGAACCTCTGATCAATAGGGAGGCTCGGAGCCTGTTTCCTTCACGGAGAAGGGTCCTTTTCGGGGTATCCCCCTTTCCCGGTCCCTGTTGTAAGAGAGAGAAAGAGGAAAAAGGAAAAGGATGCGAAGTCGAATGACGTGGTGTACCTTTTTCAACGCGGTCATTATGGCGAAGGTGAAGCGTCGCTTGCTTCTCCCGCCTGAGGCGCCGCCGGTCCTGCCGCGGAGTTAACGCGACGGGGCGAGCGGTTCGCGGGGCGGCCGTTGCGCATGCGCGGGCCATTCGAGGAATGGATCACGGGCACACCGTCTTCACACCGTGGGAGAGGGCTCCCTCGCTGCCCCTGGATGGGACGTAAGCTTGGCTGACGACGTGACCGCTGCTCCTACCCGCCTGTCATCGCCATTACTGCCGGCCCATTTTTGACCGCATTTGACCGTCGCGTTTGGCTGGCACTGCAGGGTTGCCTCGAGTCGCGGTATTGACTCCACAGTCGAGGAGGCGCGGGTAGTGGCGTGAGTGGCGGTGCAGTTGCTCACACGTTGCGACCGGCGCACCGATTGCATGACGCGTGGGCCTGGACCTCCATGCTGGGCTTGTTGGAGTCGAAGGGGCGCGCCCACTTGGCACGGTTGCATGCCGCCTGCATGGCCGTCTGCCCTTTCACCCGCTGGTCTGGGCGAAAGTGGAGGTGTGCTTGTAGCCGCTGGGTGGTTGCATGCACCACGCGCGTGGCGGTTTGGCTTCTTCTCCCCTGGACCGGCTTGCATGACGTGTGGGACCCAGCCCCCGCGCCGTGGGAGGGAGAATCTTGGAGCGTGTTGGAGAAGACTCGACCCGCAACGGTTGAGGGCGCAGGTAGGGAGAGCTGCCTTTAAAAGGAGGGCGACCCCCTTGGAGGGCAACCATGTCTTCGCGCTCCCCTCATGCATCGTGTCTTTCCACCTTCCGAGCCCCCGGGCGGCGGACGCCCGGAACCCTTCCGTCTTGTCGTCGGAGGAACGCAACTTCGTGGAAGTTGGTACCTTTCAGCCATCGTTCGGCTTCAAGGATTTTCATCATGCAGCCCGGCTGCACCCCTCCGCCAGCGGTCACCCAAGACGGTGACCTCCAGTTCGATGGTGGGGGAAAGCGAGCCGGGCTGCGGCCTCTGCCCCTCCCTCAGCCTCAAGGATTTTCATCACCGGCGCTGGGGAGGGGAGTGTGCCGAGTTGGGGTCGGTCCCTGCGTGGGCGGCGGCTCGCTCCTTCCCTCAGTGATCGGGGGGGGGAAGGGCGTCCACCGTTCGCGGCATGGGCAGCTGCAGCGTGCCCGGCTCTCTGAGCCGAGCGGCTTCGGAGCCGCTCCCGGTGCCGCCTTCCGCCACGGCAGCTGGAAGAGGTTCCGCCGCCGACGAGCTTGCCGGCGCCACCCGCGGACCGACCTCCAACTCTACGGCCTTCTGCCCGTCCTTGCCTCACGAGTTTGGGCACAGGCGGGGGCCTCCTGGCAGCAGCATCCGCCCTGAGGTCATCGCTGCTGCTGTTCGGCCCCCGGAGCAGAAGTCTTCATCGTCGCCGCTGCTGGGGCGGGCGACGGCGAGCCGTTCGTCGGTCTTCTGTTGCTCCGTAGGCCCCCTAGTCGCGTGGGGTTGTTCGTACCTGCGGAGGTGGAACCAGAGTTCCGTTTGTAAAGGCACCTTAAGTGCCGGTGTTTTGTTCATAGCGGCTGTCGAGGCCTGAACATGTATGTACTTTCGGCGCGGAGCCGTGTTTTTTTCTTCATTTTCAAGCACTAAGACTCGCCTTGTTGATTATCTGAACCGCTTCACCGAGCGTGAGTTGCCTCGTGCAAAGGTGACGAGTGAGGTATCCATATCCCGGAGGCGTAGGAGTCCCTCGGCTCGGTCGGCCTTGCAGTCCGAGGCTTCTCTTGCTTAGTTAAAGGAACCCCTCGGCCGCCCTTCGATGAGCCGAAGCCGGAGGTAGCGGTGTCAGCACGGACGGAGGCAGAGTTGGCTTCGAAAAGGAGGTGTGGTTGGCCAGAGCCTGGCCGGGTCGTCCACTGGCGGAGCCGACGCCGGAGTTGAGCTGCCGAGGCCACAAGCCGAGTTGATGTCTTTGGGGGACAGCTGGCCGAGGCCTCAGGGTGGCCAGCCGAGCCGCCTGCTCGGGCCGGATTCTCGAAGAAGACCCTGGCGGCGATGGCCCGGGTGTGGTGCTGATGTCGTCCTTCAGAGTGGGGGCCCTCCGACCGCGTCGCCGTCCGAGGCTAGGTCAGACCCCGCCGAAGTTGTAGTTGATGCCGAGGGTGCTGCTGCCCCCTTCGGTTGTCGACGTCCGAGCCTGCAGGATCAGGTCGTCTTGTAGTGTGTGTATGTTTTTCACGGCCGCCGAGGCCTAAACACACTGTCGTCGTGTTGTAAAGCTGCGTCTCTTTTCCTCTTGTTTCGAGTGTCCGGACTCATTTGTCGGTAACAGAAATTGTTTGTGCGGGCGAGAGTTGCTTTTCACGGAAGGTGATGAGTGAGGTATCCATATCCCGGAGGCGTAGGAGTCCCTTGGCTTGGTCAGCCTTTGTGACACCCCAGTGTCACTCAGGGTTTTTCTCAAAAAGCCAAACCAAGAGCCATTATTTTATGTGAACCAAAGTAAGCATGAGCATCAAAATAACTTAAGTAATCATGAAGTCACCAAGTATATACTTAAAAGTGTCATGATCAAAGCAATTGAGTCCTTTAAAAGATCAGATTATGCAACCCCAGTTTAAAAACCCTAAATGAGCCCCATGAGCAAAATTCAAAAAGTAAGAAAAAGGGAGTGAAAAGTTTAAAATTTTGAGTTGAGCCAATTATAAAAATTTAAGTATATTTAATGGGCAACAAGAAAGATTGAGAAAGCTTAGCCAAAATAACTCAAATAAAACCCCAAATCAAGCTTTCCATGTGTGGACTTAATGAGAATTTTGAAATTCAGATTTCTGAAATTCAGACCTTGAGCCAAAGATCAGGGATGTTCACCTTGATCCCTAACTCGAATCCTAATGGCCCCATTGACAAAAATGTGTCTAACTAACCCCTCTGTCGTGTGCCAGAAGATGGCATTGGGACGCGAGCCCTAGACACGACTAAACCTTGGATTTGCCTCGGATTTGCGCAGGGAGACAGACCAGATTTCCTGGCTCCATATCTCTGCAACCAGTAGGCAAAATCCTATGACCCCCACACAAGAATGGTAGCTTGTAGGGAGGAGAAGAGGTTTTGTGCACTGACCAAGGCGAGAGCAGGCTCGGATGAGCGACAACACGCGCCAGAACTTGGGCAGAACGCGCGCTCACACGTGTTCGACCCTGGTCGGCACGCCAGAGCTCGCCCAACCCGCGCGCGCGCGCTCCCTGGCGTCCAGTCAAGTCCGCCGCGCGCTCACGTTCTCGGTCGTGCCCGCCCGCGCCTATAAAGCCTCCCCAGGCGCGCCTCACTTCGCCCCGCACTCACCCTCACCGGCCAACCACTTTTCCTTAGCTCCGGCGAGCTTAATTTCCGCCCGCCATTGCCGCCCGAGCTTCGGCCACCGTGGCCAGCTCCCTCCAGCCACCCTCAAGTCAAGCCAGTGCTTCGGCCAGCTCCACCAGCAGCCCATGAAGCTTGCCAAGCCCTCGGACCCAGCCGGACTTCACCGGAGGCCCGAGATCGACCTCACCGGACTTCGGTCTTCCGCCGCCGCGTGTGGACCGAGTTATCCAGTGAGTCTCCGCCCAATTCCTTGCGCTCATGACTTCTCTGGCATCCCGTGGACCTCCCTGACCCATTTGATTGAACTATCTCGCCGTGACCAGGCCGGTCTCCTCGCCGCCGACGAGCATCCCCGCCTGCGCGCGTGGACCGACCGACTCCGGCCATCTCCGACGGCGTTCCGCACACCGTTGTGATCCCCAAGACCTCCCCTTCACCCTTGACCACTTCACCGGAACAGTCTCGCCGCCGGTAAGCCCCTCCGCCCTTTTCCCCGCCGTGGCTACTGTTTGAGGTAGAAGGACCTCGGGTTAGGTTTTTGTAGAACCCGAGGGGTTTTCTGTAACGTCAGCGACTCATGTGAATAGTAGCCTGAGGAATGATTCGCGAGGAAAAACTTAGAAAACCGCTAGGGACTCCAGTGCAAAGTGGATTTTCATTTAATCAATTCTGTTATTCTTTTTAAATAACCAGAGAACTTGTAAAATTCATAACTTGATGAATTCTTAATAAAAAAATGTCAAACCAATTTTGCTAGCCTCTGTATATTATAATCTATCTTTTAAAAATAGTAGACCCTATGCTTTCTGTTCAAAATTTTAGAGTTTAAAATTAAAAACAGAAACCCACTAAACCTTATTTAATCAAGGAAAATTAGTTTTTCTTCTGTGCTAGACTTAAGAAAAATTGTGGGTATTCAAACCTCTTTTAGACACTGTTTAAAAATAGTAGGAACCCCAGCATTAGAAATTATGATGTAGTTTCTCATTTAAAGATGTTTTGTCCAAAACTTAGAGAAAATCAGAAAGATATTAGAAATTAATGAGCAGTGATTAATATTATTTTTCCTAGTTTACTTATGTAACAAAGGACTTAGGAAAAATACAAAGACCATTAATTTGGATCAATTTTAAATAAAGATGCTTTGTTTAGCCTAAATAAGACTGAAAATCAATTATTAAAGAGGCAAAACTATAACCAAAATACTTAACAAAAATCCAGTGAACTTATAACCACCAGAACCCCACTACAAAAATGCAGAGCACCTCAGTCCAACTTTTTAAGTAAGGGAAATAAATACAAGGTGATAATAAGGCATTTTCCAACTAAATCATGAACAACCTCAAATAATGTGATAATGGGCAACCAAAAATTAGCTAAGTCTATGATGAGGTAAACTACCAGAGAAAAATGCAAACCCATGAAAAGGAGGCAAACTCTCACCAATTGCTAATGATTTAAGAGAAAAGCCATTTAATTCAAATAATGCATACCACCCCTTCCCTTAAGCAAAAAGATGCCAAACTTCAGAATGATTGCTCTTGCACAAAATAATAACCAAGAAAAATAAGAACTCTGTTGTTTGATATTTTTCAAGTATAGTGGTAGTAGAAAGCACCCATTTGGCTAGAAACTTGAGAAAACCATAGAAAAATAATTAAAAAGTATTAATGACTAAAAATTTGTATCAAGTCATGTTATAACACCTAAAAGCCAGCAAAAATAAGTTCTGAAGAATTACCCACTGTTAAATAGTAGTTGTAGTTCAAAGCATCCCTTCTACCTTAGAATTTAGTAATTTTGTGCAGAGAAAACTATTCACTTTCTGATCCCCAAATTTTAAGAAAGAGAAACACACACCAGTAGCAAGCCACTGTAATTTTTACAGAATTTTTAGAATTTTATAAAAGCAACTTGTAGTTCAAACCTACTCCAAAACATTAAAGAGAATAAAAGAAAAAGGAAAGAAGAAATAAACCCCACCTCCATAAGTCTAACTTGAGAACTTATCATTTATCCCTAAGACTTAAAAGGAATTCAGTGGAACCCCAAAATTAAAACTACCACTTACCTTAGCTAAATTTGAACCAGTTACCAAGTATACCACCCAAGGGTCTTGCATAAGTAAAGTTAACTTTGTTTAATTCAAGAAAGATCATACACCTTTTAAGTTGTGATTTCTAAAAGCACGTATCATATCATGCATATATCTTACGCATTGCATTCATTAGACTGTAATCTTGCCGACGGAGAGTACGTGCTCATCCCCGAGCAAGGACCTGTCCAAGAGGAGGACCAGGAGCAGGCTTCAGAGACTGCTATCGAGGATCTCCCCGCAGCCCCAGCAATTGAAGGCAAGCCCCGGTTTTATGCATAACCTATTAATTATACTATTTTACTACACTTAATGCTTGTAGGATTGCAATGTGCACTTAAGTGTAGGAGTTGCTTGAAACCTCTAGTTGCATGAACTTAGGACTCCTTTTTGAGATGAATACTAGTATGCTAGGTCGAGTAGCTGCTTGCTAATCAGGATCTCGGTAGAAGTCGAGTGATTTTTCTAGCACTCGCGCGAGGTCAGGAATTGATTGTATTCATCTTGATAATGGGATATATGTTGGTCTGTGGACTTGGATCCAGGGAGGATGCCTTGTCCATGAGACGGGAAAATGAATTAAGGATTAATGTGTGGATACCTGAGTCAAGCTTTTGAACGTACTAAGCACATGCCGGGAAATATGGTGACCGGTAAACCTAGTACCTGAGTGAAGCCGGGTGCGGACTTTATCCCTCATGCGACCTGAGACTGGTTCTCCCATGCTAGCTATGGTGGGTACAAGTGCGGTCACTGCACGGCGGCAGCCGGGGTCAGTGGAGCATTGTATGCCAAGGCGGTGAGGCCTGGACGCGAACGGGGAATCGATGGGGACGGTTGTCATGTGTAGGGTCGGAGTGCCCTGACATGCCGTGTGTTTAGGTTTACCTTGCAAGGTTTAAAACTCGATTCGAATCGTCTGCTTCTCGCAGCTAATGAGACTGCTTGATTCCTTGTACTGCATCGAGTAAGAAGTGAAATGTGGTTACATGAGATAACTTGTTGATTGAACTAATTGATTGTTACCATGTATGCTTAGAAGGAGCAAACCTAGCTAAGTTAATGATGGTAAAATTTGGAAAAGCTAAAAATTGATTTTAGTAATAGCTAGTGCTTTTGGCAAACCAAACCCCTCGGCCAAACAGCTGCATAGTCTAGAGGTAGAGGAGTAGACTCCTCACACCGGGTAAGTCTAGCTGAGTATTAGTATACTCAGCCTTGCTTGTGGCACCATTTTTGCAGGTACCATGCAGGATTTGATTGATGGTGTGACTTGGCCTACCACCCTGCCACCGGGTTGGACGGTCGAGTGGGATGTTGCTCCGGCAGGAGAGGAGCCTGAGGAGTAATGGGCTAGGCCTTGCCCATTTCCTCATTACCGACGACATCGATTATCCGCTGCACTTTACTTTATAAACTTTATTTGCTACTCCAGAACTCCGATTTATGTAATAATTCAGTACTTAATTTGAGGTTTCCTGTTTTATTGTATTTCTTCTGTGACTCACCTTCGAGTGAGATTGTGGAATTTGATCCTGGTTAAGTGGCTCTATCAGACTAGATCTGAAGGACTGACGGGTTATTCCGATTTAAGTGTGTCACGGCCCTTGAGGCATGACTTAGGCACTTAAGCTGGAATAATTCGGGTGGTTCTGCCACAGCCTGGTATCGGAGCAAGTTCCACCACAGAGAAGGACAATAAATCATGAATACCAATTTTCAGAATCTAAAACTTGCCTAGAAACTGCTATAGATCGTTAGGACTAGACCGCTAGACCTAGGACGAAAGGCCTTAGGCATAGAGGGAAATAGGTGGCTAATTAATTAGGCCCCGTGGGCCAATACTTATATTTAAGGATGCCCTAAAAAGGCACCCTATTTTCTTTTTGAGAGGCAACGTTTCTTCCAGCATGCATGCATTATAAAACATAAAGAGGAATTAAAATTTGAGCTAACCCCCCCCCCTTTTTCTTTAAAACCATCCGGGCTCTCTTTTTCTTTTTCCTTCCACCATAATCTTTATCTTTGATTCCCTTCCGCAGATGAATTCACCCACCCCCGCCAGTGGAGGAGACTCTCGTTTCAGTTCTGACTTCCTTTCTCGTGATGGCTTTCCTTCCATCTTGTGGGAAGTGCTTAACTCTGCCGGTTACCCTACGCCCCCTTTGTACACGGTGCAGTTGTATGAGGAGCATCGGGTACCTTGTTGTCGGGTCTGGCTGACTTTGGAGGCTCATCCCCTTCAGCCGGGTTGGCGTTCTCTTGACTCCGAGACGATTGGGCTCAGGACGGACGACACCATTGAGGCAGCAGCCATGAAGGCTCTGACGACTTTCTGTGGCTACCATCCCCTGGAAATGGTGATGCACCCCTTGGGACTCTTCCCTGCTGAGAAGAAGGATGATCCCATGTGGTGTAACCGCGTGAGCCATGTGAAGGATGTGTGGGCCATGTATCCTGACTTGGTTGGGAGGGTCACCGTTCAGTGCATGAGTGCGCTGTACCGCCTTCAGGCCCTTCAGAGCGATGCTATGACACTTCTTGCTAACACCGCTCGGACTGCCAAGCTCACCCTCGACAGTCGGGAAGATTTTGTGGTCGACCTATCCACAGAGTTGGTAGAGAAGGATCTGCAGGTGGAGAGGCTAAACCAGCGTATCGCTACCCTGGAGCAGCAAGTGGAGATCCGAGACAACACTATTGATGTCTTGGAAAACCAGCTTCACGATGTGCAGAGGGAACTCGAGGAAGCAAATGACCACTTGGACATGCACCACCTGGAGATGGAGGCCAATGAAGCAGGAAGCGAGGGAGAAGAGGCTCCCGAGGAGCTAGGACCAGCCCCTGGTGCCAATGGGACTACCTCCGCGATGCCCCCTTCACCCGTATCCAGTGTCGCTTCCACCGCTCAGGGTTAAGCAGTCGCTTTGACATTTTTTTAGGTGGATAGAAACCTATGCGAGCTTAGTAGTATCACATTTTGGACTAGGCTTGTGGGTACTTTCCCCTGATTAATGTAACCCTGTGAACTTTTGGAATCTGTGGGATCTTTGTCACCATGTTATCTTCATTTCGAACCTAATATTATGACTATGGCATTTTTCCCATATAAAATGATATCTTGCCGTTCGAAACTGTGAGATGGAATAACAATGGCGACGATCTCTGTTTTCAGATGGCAGCTAGGCAGCGTCGCGGGCAGAACGAGCAAGTTCCCCCGCCACCGCCTCCAGCACCCACAGTGCAAGAGCTGATGGCCCAGCAGAATGAGATTCTGCGACAGCTCTTGCAGCGCCAGCCCCACCCCCAGCAGCATGGTGGAGGCCAGCCTCAGCGACCTCCGGCTATGGCAACATACCAGGAGTTTCTGAGCACGCAGCCGCCCTTGTTCGCCAAGGCAGAGGATCCATTGGACGCTGACGTATGGCTTCGCGTCGTCGAGTCCAAGTTTCCCCTCCTCACGGGAGACTGCCCTGATGCTACCAAGACCCGCTTCACCGTGCAGCAGCTTCGCGGATCTGCTCGGACTTGGTGGGATCACTTCCGTGCTATGCTCCCTGATGATCGTGAGGTATCTTGGAAGGAATTCAAGACTGCCTTCAGAGGACACCACATTCCAGCTGGCATTCTTGATCGGAAGCTGAATGAATTTCTAGCCCTCAATCAAGGAACCCGCACGGTACTGCAGTATGCGCAAGCCTTCAACGACTTATGCCAGTATGCAGGGTATCATGCTGATTCTGATGAGAAGAAGAGGGATCGCTTCCGCAGGGGTCTCAATACCAAGCTGCGGGAACGACTCAACACTGTCCGGGCTGATAGCTTCAATGAGTTGGTCAATATGGCCATCTCCCAGGAGGATTGCATTGTTGCTCACCGGGCAGAGAAGAAGAGAAAGGCACCGATGGCAGCACCATCTGCTCAGGCTCAGAGGTTCTGGATTGTTTCTCATAATCAGAGCAGGGGTTTTCAGCAGCAGGCAGGCAGATGGGTGATCAGGCCGCCTCAGCAGCAGCAGCAGCCGGCACCCAACCGCTACCCAGCTCCCGCCCCAAGGAACAATCAGCCTCCGCAGCAGCAGCAGTTCCGCCAGGGCAATGGGAACAAGTGTTTCACTTGTGGCAATGTGGGCCACTATGCCAAGAATTGTCCCAGGAACCAGCAGAGGCAGATGCCAGCACCAAATCAAGACAAGGGAAGAAAGCAGAAGGTGCAAGTCAGGCAAGGGAAGCTCAACTTCACTGCTCTTGAGGAAGTGCCAGAAGGAGCTCCTATCATGACTGGTATCTTTTCAGTTTATAATCAACCTGCTTTAATTCTATTTGATTCTGGTGCATCTCATAGTTTCATTAGCCAAAAGTTCAGTGCTAAATGCAAACTGCCATTCTCTCACTCAAAAGGGTCATTCATGATAGTCACACCTGGGGGTAAAATTGCAACTAATCAATTAAACCAAAGTGTGCCTATTCAACTGGGAAGCCACATTATCAAAACCACTCTTCTTGTGTTGGGATTGGAGAATGTGGACATTATTCTAGGGGCAAATTGGATGACCTTGCACCAAGTTGTGCTTGATGTAGCCAATCGTACCGTGGAAGTTAATTCTCCTGTCTGCGGGAATTTCACTTATCCGAGCGCGAGTTACTTATCGCAGAAGGTGATGAGTGAGGTATCCGTATCCCGGAGGCGTACGAGTCCCTCGGCTCGGTCAGCCTTGACTGCTTATGTGTACCCCATCATTTTCAGGATCCACTTTTGAAGTAGTCGAAGAGCACGAAAGGCATTCTGGCAGAAAAGATTTTTTTTCTTTTTTCGAGGAAAATTTTGACGCAGAGGGGGTTGCCCCCTTCTAGCCCCCGAGGGAGGGTCGGGCTTTGCCGAGGCAAGGCTGACCCTTCCTTGACGACCAGACTTGGTGTGTGAACGAAGTATACGAGCAACTTGAAAGCATCTTAAGGGTAGAAGCGACGTAGCTGTTGGATGTTCCAAGCGTTGCTGTAGACCTCGCCTTGGCTGTTGGCCAGCTTGTACGTTTCGGGCTTCAAGACCTTGGCGATGACGAACGGCCCTTCCCAGGGAGGCGTGAGCTTGTGCCGCCCTCGGGCGTCTTGTCGCAGCCGAAGCACCAGGTAACCCACCTGGAGCTCTCAGGACCTAACCCCTCGGGCGTGGTAGCGTCGCAGGGACTGCTGGTACCGCGCCGAGTGTAGTAAGGCCATGTCCCGAGCCTCCTCCAGCTGGTCCAGTGAGTCTTCTCGGTTGGCTTGGTTGCTTTGGTCGGTGTAGGCCCTCGCCCTCGGGGAACCGTATTCTAGGTCTGTGGGCAAGATGGCCTCGGCCCCATAGACTAGAAAGAACGGTGTGAAGCCCGTGGCTCGGCTCGGCGTTGTCCTCAGACTCCAGACCACCGAGGGGAGTTCCTTCATCCACTGCTTGCCGAACTTGTTGAGGTCGTTGTAGATCCGAGGCTTGAGTCCTTGCAGGATCATGCCCTTGGCCCGCTCCACTTGCCCATCATCATGGGGTGAGCCACGGTAGCCCAGTCCACCCAGATGTGGTGATCCTCGCAGAAGTCCAGGAACTTTCTGCCGGTGAACTGGTTACCGTTGTCAGTGATTATGGAGTTCGGGACCCCAAAGCGATGGATGATGTTGGTGAAGAACGCCACCGCCTGTTCGGACCTGATGCCGTTTAGGGGTCGGACCTCGATCCACTTGGAGAATTTGTCGATGGCGACCAACAGGTGCGTGTAGCCCCCGGGTGCCTTCTGCAAGGGGCCAACGAGGTCCAGACCCCACACAGCAAACGGCCAGGTGATGGGTATGGTCTGCAGAGCCTGAGCGGGCAAGTGGGTCTGCCTCGCGTAGAACTGACACCCTTCGCAGGTGCGGACAATTCTAGTAGCGTCGGCCACCGCCGTCGGCCAGTAGAATCCTTGTCGGAAGGCGTTTCCAACGAGGGTTCGAGGTGCTGCGTGATGGCCGCAAGCCCCCGAGTGTATCTCTTGCAAGAGCTGCTGGCCTTCGGCGATGGAAATGCATCGCTGGAGGATGCCTGAGGGGCTGCGGTGGTAGAGCTCCTTCCCGTCTCCCAGCAAGACGAAAGACTTGGCACGCCGCGCCAACCGTCGAGCTTCGGCTTGGTCGAGGGGCAGCACCCCTCGGTGGAGATATTGCAGGTACGGGGCCTGCCAGCTTTGATTAGGCATGACCTCGCTTGGTTCCCCTTCGACGTGCAGTGCCTCACCCTCGGGGGCCGAGGGTACCTCGGGATGAGCCGAGGGTACCTCGGACCGTGCCGAGGGTACCTCGGACTGGGTCGAGGGTACCTCGGACTGAGCCGAGGGTGCCTCAGGCGGAGCCGAAGGTGCCTCGGGCTCGGGCGTGTCCTCGGTCTTGACGGAGGGTTGATGCAGGTCTCGGGAGAATACGTCCGGGGGAACTGTTGTTCGTCCCGAGGCTATTTTAGCCAGCTCGTCCGCAGTCTCGTTGTAGTGTCGGGCGATGTGGTTGAGCTCGAGCCCATAGAACTTGTCTTCCAGGCGCCGAACCTCATCGCAGTAGGCTTCCATCTTCGGGTCACGGCAGTGGGAGTTCTTCATGACTTGGTCGATGACGAGCTGCGAGTCACCGAGAGCGTCGAGGCGTCGGACCCCTAGCTCGATGGCGATTCGCAACCCGTTTACCAGAGCCTCGTACTCAGCCACGTTGTTGGACGCCAGGAAGTGGAGGCGCAGCACGTAGCGTAGGTGCTTCCCGAGGGGCGAGACAAAGAGGAGGCCTGCGCCGGCCCCCGTCTTCATCAGCGACCCGTTGAAAAACATGGTCCAGAGCTCCGGTTGGATCGGAGCCGTCGGGAGCTGGGTGTCGGCCCATTCAGCCACGAAGTCCGCCAAGACCTGGGACTTGATGGCCTTCTGAGGGGTGAAAGAGATCGCCTCGCCCATGATCTCCACCGCCCACTTCGCAATCCTACCCGAGGCCTCTCGGGACTGGATGATCTCTCCCAAGGGGAAGGAGGACACCACAGTCACCGGATGAGACTCGAAGTAGTGTCGCAACTTCCGCCGTGTCAGGATCATCGCGTACAACAACTTTTGGATTTGTGGGTAGCGGATCTTGGTCTCAAACAGTACCTCACTGATGAAGTAGACTGGCCTCTGGACGGGCAATGCATGCCCTTCTTCTCGTCTCTCAACCACGATCGCGGCGCTAACCACCTGGGTGGTTGCGGCGACGTAGATCAAGAGGGCTTCTCCGGCAGCGGGGGGCACCAAGATGGGCGCGTTCGTGAGAAGCGCCTTCAGGTTCCCGAGGGCTTCCTCGGCCTCGGGAGTCCAAGCGAAGCACTCAGCTTTTCTTAAGAGGCGGTACAGAGGCAGACCTCTTTCGCCGAGGCGGGAGATGAAGCGGCTCAGAGCCGCGAGACATCCCATGACTCTCTGTATGCCTTTCAAGTCCTTGATGGGCCCCATGCTGGTGATGGTTGCATTCTTCTCCGGGTTGGCTTCGATGCCCCGCTCGGAGATGATGAACCCCAAGAGCATGCCTCGGGGGACCCCGAAGACACACTTTTCGGGATTAAGCTTCACGCCTTTCGCCTTGAGACATCGGAATGTCGCTCCAAGGTCGGAAAGGAGGTCGGAGGCCTTCCTCGTCTTGACTACGATGTCATCGACGTAGGCCTCGACCGTTCGGCCGATGTGTTCGCCAAACACATGGTTCATGCATCGCTGATACGTTGCCCCCGCATTCCTCAAACCAAACAGCATTGTAACATAGCAGTACATGCCGAAGGGTTTGATGAATGAAGTCGCGAGCTGGTCGGACTCTTTCATCTTGATCTGGTGATACCCTGAGTAGGCATCGAGGAAAGACAGGGTTTCACACCCAGCAGTGGAATCCACGATCTGATCGATGCGAGGCAGAGGGTAGGGAACCTTCGGGCATGCTTTGTTTAGACCAGTGTAGTCTACTGTTGGAACTTGCTCTCGATAGCAAGGGGATCCAACACGAGTGAATGGTGATGGCAACAGGGCACTCGCGCGTGATGGCAAAAGCTCTGTTAATCTAGCCTCTCACGGGCACTGTGCGGGGGTATTTATAGGTATCCGAGTGCACGGCGCCTTGCGTTAAGGACGCATGTGCCCTCAGGTACCTAGTTTATCCCCAGAATATTCCCATAAAGCGGGGTTACAAGCTGTAATTACAAGTATGCCTTTACAAATTAGGCCCGTAACACAAACGCGGCCACGCAGGGCCCGTTACAATGGGCCAGATCTCATGTGGGCCTCAGAGCTGAACGAGGCCGCGCCGCGGGGAGGCGTCGCCGCAGGCCTTCGTCTGGTGCCGAATCGAGCGAAGGGTCTCCGTGTTGTCTCTGGTGCCGATGAAGCGAAGGGTGTCCCTGCCTGCTTTGTCTGTCAGGGCAGGGGCTAAGCGGTGGAGACTTCGGGCGAAGGGTGGCGTTTCTGCCTTCGCTCCAACATTTGCCCTCCGAGGGACCAGTTCGACAAAGTCACCTGGTGCCGAAGACGTCGCTAGATGGCGGAGACGCTGCCCTCGCTCGAAGTGGTTCCGCGGGGGTTTTTGATGTGACCGTTGATGGACATCGTACTGTTGGATTGCGGGTTTTCCGAAGCGTCGCGCCCTGTCGGATTGCGGGTTTCCCGAAGAGCCGCACCCTGCCTATAAAAGGGGGCGGGGGTCGGCGCTGTTTGCACTTTGCCTTCCGCGCTCCGTGAAAACCCTAGCCGCCCGCCGTCTTTCTGCTCCTCTTCTTCTACTGCTCCCTTTGCTCGTCGGAGTTCTGGCTCGAGTGAAGCAGACCGCCCGCCGCCGCCGATGGTACGTAGCAATGCCATCCTCTTCTTCTTCCGCCGACGCCACGCCGCCGGCCGCCGCCTCGTCTGAGGAGACGTTGAGTAGCGTGATGGTGGAGGAGCTGCGCGCTGGCGACTCTGTTGATTTTGGTGTGTCACGGATGACGTCGGCCCGCGTTGAAGATATGCAGCGTTTGGGCTACTTTGGCGGCGGAGTCGCTCGTGCTCCAGGGACGGAGGAAGTCCCCGAGCCGGAGGGTGAGTTGGTTGTTTTCGAGGCGTTCTTCGTCGCCGGTCTCCGCTTGCCTGCGCACCGGTTTGTTGGCGAAGTCCTGCGTAGATTCAACGTTCAAATACATCAGCTGACACCGAACGCCGTGGTGGCGCTGGCGAAGTATGTCTGGGCGACGACTTCGTACGGCGGACAGCCGTCGGTTGAAGTTTTTGCGAAGAATTATTGCTTGCATTGGCAGAAGAGGATGGTTGAGGACGGAGTTGCCCAGTTCGGGTCGTGCACATTCACGCCGAAGACCGGCAAGACCACAATGCCAGTAGTGGAGTTGGTTCCGTGCGCCCGCAACAAGTGGGGCAATTGGAATGAATTTTGGTTTTACGTTGCTGAGGCTACTGTCGAAGGCCATGAAGGACTTCCCGTGTCTGAGATGTGCTCTCACTATTACTCTGCGTATCCGCCTTTTGAAGTGGCAGAAGAGGATGCAGACGAGGGGGCCCTTCGGTGCGCCGCCGGCCAGAGCAGTGGTCGTGATTTAGTTGAAGAGTTCGTGGCGTACGGGGTCTGGCCCTTGGCGCACGGCTGGGCGCTGGGCGAAGTGTGCCCTCGCCAGATGCCTTTTCACGGAGGAAGGGTGGTGCGAAGTCCTGCCTTTGCACTGAATTTGTGAAACCGTGACCCGGCCGCCTTTGTGCGTGATGCGGAGGACTTGGCGGTGCGGCTCGTGGGGCGGTACGTGGCGAGGACGGAAGGCCAGCGCAGCTTTGATATTCGCGGGTCAAATGAACGTTTGAACAGGGTCTTCGAATTAAATCAATTGCCGTACGACGGCTACCCTGGTCAAGACGAAGCGGACCGCCGTGGGAAGAAGCCGGCGGTGGAGACTAGAGGCGACCCTGCGCTGGCGGCCGCCCCCTCCTCAAAAAAGAGAAAATTAGGTACTGCGATGGGAGGAATTGGGGTGTCTGATAGTTTTGCTAGAGAGTTAATGAGGACGTGTGCGGCCCCGGGGGAGAGGATGTCTTCGCCCGAGCTCCGGGAGTCTTCGGCTCGGATGCTGAGGGTTACCGGGGGGCTGCTGGCCTAGAAATGTTCCTATCCCCTGCGCGGCTGAGGAAGACTGTTTTACATCTCGTATGGTTCGTCAGTGGAGAGTTTTTCCTTACGGGCGAAATATCGGTGTTGTTGTGTGGGCAGTGATGGACAAGGATCGCCAAGGGGCGGCGCAAAAACGCCAGGCGACTGTCAGGATTCACGAAGCCCGGCCGAAAAGGCAGCGGGGAACGGCGAAGGCTGCAGCCTCCAGCGGAGGCAAGCCGCCGTTGGCGGCGAAGGCGGGCGCCTCTGCACCCAGCAAGGCGCCGGAGACAACGGCGGGCGCCGGAGTCTCCAAACTGACGAAGGTGGTGCCGCCGGCCAGCGGAGTGGCGGAGGCTTCGAAGGCGGCCCGAACGTCGCTGCCGCCGGGCAAACGCGTTGCCGACTTCGGCACCGATATTAGCGTGGACGATTATCTTGGGGGTAAGTCACCCGGCCGCCTCTTTTTTTTTTTACTCGTTGATGCGTTGCAGGGTCGGACGAGGGCCGGCTTGCTATAGTTGTGCCTGCCACGGCAAATCGCGACGGCTGCGCTGTAGTCGAAGGCGAGGGACGGGACCCTTGGCGCCGGAGGCGAGGTGTCGGCCCTCGCGTTGGTCAGGGACGAGGCTGGCGCGGCGACCCGTCGGCTGAAAGGAGTGACGGAGGCGCTGAGTCAGGCGACGGAGGCACTGAGTCAGGTCCACCGAGCTATTATATATATATATATATATATATTTTTACGGCCATGGCCTTACGTGTGCTCTGCAGGTGGCTGACTTCACCAGCCGTACTGCGTCGGGGGCACTTACGGCAGCTTTGTCTGCCGAAGTCGAGAGACTTCGGACGCAACATGCTGACGCTGTCCGTGAGAAGTCGGCCTCCGACAGCAAGTGTCGTAAACTGGCGGACAAGGTGGCCGCCCTGGAGAAGGAAAAGGCTGACCTCCGGCGCCAGCTGGCGGGGGAGAGGAGGGAGGCCAACGAGGCCATCGCCAAGGAGCAGGCCGCGCAGGCGGAGGCTAGGCTGGCACGGGCGGAAGGCAATCTTGCCAAGGATCTCGCCGAAGACCTACGGGAGCGGCTCACCGCTCTGGAGAGCCGCGCGAAGGGGGCCGAAGCCGCGGTGCGAACGGAGGCCGAACGGACGCGCACACATCTTATGGCCACATATCGCGAGCTGGGTGCGCGGACCGGTGACTTCCTGGTGCCGGAGCGAGAGGCCGGGCTTCGCTGTCTGGAATGGGTGCAAGAGGAGCTGCAGGAGCTCCCCACTGTCCTGAGGGGATTAATGTCGTTCGCCTCCCTGGTCACCTGCGAGGGGGCGATGAACGCACTCTCTCGCGAAGGGTGCCGGCACTATGAGGCCTTCGACCAGGCAGATGAAGATTTTGGGCGAGATATCTATAAGGTCGAAGACCCCGTGGTGAAGGAGTCCGCCGGTGCCCTCTATGACCGGATGTGGGGTCTGTATGGTGGTGATGTGGTCAGGGAGCGGGCCGAGGCTGCAAGGGCTCAGGTAACGTTGTCGTTTGTTCGGCGTTTGCTGGATGTGGTCTGTGCGTGTGTTTGCTGACTTTTTGTATGTTTTGTTTTAGGCGGAGCGAGGCGAGCAGGTGGAACGACTTCGGAGCACTGAACAGCGCCCTGCCTGACCCGGAGCCGACCCCGGAGACCGCGGAAGACGCACCAGGCGCCCCCACATCTGCTGCGACAGTTGAAGACCTGCCCTGAAGGTGGCCGAAGGCGCTCCTGATGCCCTCGCAGCAGCTGCTCCGACCGTACGAAGATCCGGCGGCGGAGGCGGTGGAAACAATGGCGGAAGTGGCGGCGGAGCCAACAGCGGAGGCTCCCGCAGCGTCAGGGCCCTCGCAGGTGGCGTAGTGGTTGTTTAGGGTTGGGGAATTTTGGATGTTGTACTGAATTTTGGTTGCTGCGCAGGTTCAAGATTTTGGGCCTGCGTACGCAACCGCTGCTACTGAGTTTTTGGCGGCTTCGACCGCGGAAGGTGGTAATGAATATAGTGGGTCTGCATCTGAGTTTTTTGATTTTGCCGACTCCGGGAGCTCGGTTGAGTGGACTGAGGAGTCGTCGGAGGAGAATTTGGATTATTTTGCGGCCTTGGACGTGGCTGCGGCGGAGGCTTCGCCACACGCCGCGGACGCGTCGGACGTGCCAGGCCCTAGCACCGGGCACCGTCGACGAAGGGCGGTTGCAAAACGTAGGGTTAGCGCGGAGGAGCGGGCTCTGCTTCGTGTGAGTGGGGCTGATCGGCAGGAACTAATGTCTCTGCCGACCGCCGAGAATATAGGTGAAGGGGAACTGCGAAGTCTTTTTGCGGGTGAGGAGCTCAGGATAATGTTATTTAATTATAGGGAGATGGGAATTATTCCTAAGGTTGAGCCGATGTAGAGTGTGGTGCCCTCGCTTGTGTATGTAGAGGCTTGTATGGTGGAATTGTGTGCCCTCGCGTGCACGTGTGTGTGCGAAGGCGTTTTTGTACTCACTGATTTGTTTTGTTGCGCTGTGTTGGCTTGATTATAGTTGGTCTTGGCGTGGATGGTTTGATGTTGTCGTTTCAGCCGTTGTTGTGCTAGTCCAGGTGTACCCTTAAGTGTCTCCTGCACAGATAGTCTTCGGTTTTTTCGCACTTGTTGTGCTAATCCGGCTGCACTTTTAAGCGACTTCTGCACGGATAGCCTTCGCGATAGACTTAGATTTTTTCCGCACTTGTTGTGCTAAACTGGCTGCACCCTTAGGCGACTTCTGCGCGGATAGTCTTCACGATAGACTCAGATTTTTTCTGCACTTGTTGTGCTAACCCGGCTGCACCCTTAGGCGACTTCTGCGCGGATAGCCTTCGCGATAGACTTAGATTTTTTCCGCACTTGTTGTGCTAATCCGGCTGCACCCTTAGGCGACTTCTGCGCGGATAGTCTTCGCGGTAGACTTAGATTTTTTTCCGCACTTGTTGTGCTAATCCGGCTGCACCCTTAGGCGACTTCTGCGCGGATAGTCTTCGCGATAGACTTAGATTTTTTCCGCACTTGTTGTGCTAATCCGGCTGCACCCTTAGGCGACTTCTGCGCGGATAGTCTTCGCGATAGACTTAGATTTTTTCCGCACTTGTTGTGCTAATCCGGCTGCACCCTTAGGCGAATTCTGCGCGGATAGTCTTCGCGATAGACTTAGATTTTTTCCGCACTTGTTGTGCTAATCCGGCTGCACCCTTAGGCGACTTCTGCGTGGATAGTCTTCGCGATAGACTTAGATTTTTTCCGCACTTGTTGTGCTAATCCGGCTGCACCCTTAGGCGACTTCTGCGCGGATTTGTCGCACTGCGAGGGTAGCTAGCGCTTAGCCTCGCGGTGACCTCGTGGTGGTCGAATGTCGAAGACCGTCATCGCGGTCTTTTTCGACGCATGTCTTTTTGCGGGGGATTTTTTTACGCATATATTACATGGCTCCGCCTCGTTAAAAACCTCACCCCCCGGGAGGAAAAGAGTGCGGGCCGGTGCAAGATTGTTTTTGCGGATTACAAGGGCGAAGACAGCCCTGAGGAATCAAACAAAAAATTTGCGGAGGTTGTCGATGTTCCAGGAGTGCTCCAGGTCCTCGCCGGTTGGCGTTGTGAGCCTGTAAGCGCTGGGGGAAGCTTTTGTCTTGACGATGAAAGGGCCCTCCCACCTGGGCTCCAGCTTGCCCTTGGACTCCGTCCGAGCTGTTCGAATGAGTACGAGGTCCCCCTCGCTGAACTCCCTCGGGGTGACTGAATGGTCGCGCCATGCTTTGGTCTGGGCTTGATACTTGTTCAGGGCCTGTAGGGCGAAGACACGGTCCTCCGTCGATGAGATCCTTTGAAGTTGGCTCGTCCACATCTGGGACGGCTGACGAGACTGTTCGCGGGGACCCGTGCTTTATTTCTTGCGGGGTCATGGCCTCCGATCCGTATAAAAGACGGAAGGGAGTGAACCCGGTCGCCCTGCACTCAGTCCGTGTTTAGTGCCCAGACTGCCTCAGGTAAAAAATCGCTCCATCTGCCCTTTTTTTCATCGAGGAGCATTTTTTTGATAGCTGTGAAGATTTTCCCGTTGGCGCGCTCCACGACCCCGTTGGACTGCGGATGATAGACTGAGGCGAAGGCAAGCTTGGTGCCAATGGAGAAACAAAAATCCTTGAAGTCTTGGTTATCAAACTGCTTGCCGTTGTCGACTGTTAATTCGGACGGTACTCCGAAGCGGCAAACGATGTTCTGCCAGAAGAATTTTTGGGCAGTCTTTGATGTTATTGTGGAGACAGCCCGTGCCTCGATCCATTTGGTGAAGTACTCGACCACGACGAAGGCGAACTTAAGATTCCCCTGAGCGGTGGGCAGGGGTCCAACAATGTCGAGACCCCAGCGCTGGAGAGGCCATGTGTGGGCGATCAGCTTTGTATACTGCGAAGGGCCGCCTGACCGAGGAGAGAACTTCTGGCAGGCTTCGCAGGACCGAGTGACCCGATTCGCGGCGCAAATCATTGCGGGCCAGTAAAAACCCTGGCGGATCACCTTAGCAGCTAGGGCCCTCGGCCCCGCGTGCGAGCCGCACGTGCCACTGTGGACTTCACGTAGAATCTGCATGCCTTCGGCCTCGGTGACGCACTTAAGCATTGGTTGACTGACCCCTTTTTTGTAGAGTTGGCCTTCAATCAGAGCGAAGTCTCGGCTTTGATGTCTGAGGCGCTTGGCCTCACTGATGTCGGCTGGGTGATAATACCCCTGCAGGAACAGGGTAATGGGTGCTCGCCAGTCTTTCGGTCATGATGAGGTTAACTGTACGGTGGCCCTCGCTGTCATTGGTTATTTGGAGCCCTTCGGGGCTCCGGACTGCTGGCGTGCCGATGATATGGAAGAACACGTCGGAGGGCATAGTTTCGCCCCTGGCCGCGGCCTTGGCCAATGCGTCGGCCTCCTCATTCTTGGCCCGGTCCACATGCTGCACGGTGAACCCCTTGAACTGCCTCTCGAGACTTCGGATGGCCGCGAGGTACTGCATGAGTGCGGGGTCCTTGGCTGCATAGTCTTTCTCGACCTGGCCGGCAACTACCTTGGAGTCTGTTTTGATGATGCAAGTGGTGACTCCGAGGGCCCTTAGCTTGCGGAGGCCGAGGATGACTGCTTCGTATTCTGCTATATTATTTGTGCATCTGTCGGATTCCAGATTGAAGCTGAGTCGTGCTGCATATCTGTGCTTGACCCCGACTGGTGAGGTTATGATTGCAGCGACGCTGCCCCCGCATGGCACCATGCGCCGTCGCAATGGATCGTCCAGACCTTCTCTGTGGTCAGGTCCCGGCTGTGTTACTGGCCCGGTCCAGTCGACGATGAAGTCTGCCAGGACTTGCGATTTGATGGCTGTCCTGGGCTCGAAGCTGATGTGGTAGCCGGAGAGTTCGGCTGCCCACTTGGCGATCCTCACCGATGCCTCCGGGTTTCTAAACAGTTCGCCGAGCCCCCCTGTCTGAGGTGACGCGGACCTTGAATGCTTCAAAGTAATGGCGCAGCTTGCGCGAGGACATAACAACTGCGTAGGCGATCTTCTCCAGCTCTGTCATGTTGCATTTGGACGGTGTCAGGACCTCGGAGACGTAATAAACAGGGCACTGTCTGACAGCGCCTTCGACTGTCTGCTCCTGCACTAGTGCCGCGCTGACCGCGTGCGGCGAAGCCGCGACATAGAGCAATAGGGGGAGCGAGGAGTCGGGGCTCGTGAGGGTGGCCAGCTCCGTTAAGTACTATTTTTAATGAGGCGAAGGCCGCTGCTTGCTCCGGCCCCCAGGCGAAGTCTTTTGCGCCGCGGAGAGTTTTGAGGAAAGGAAGACTTCGCTCGGCCGACCTGGAGATGAAATCTGTTGAGAGCGGCCAATCTGCCTGTCAGACGCTGGACGTCCCTGGCGGACTGCGGAGGCGACATGTCGATGATGGCCTGGATCTTGGTTGGGTTGGCCTCGATGCCGCGGTGTGACACCAGGTAGCCCAATATCTTGCCCTGGCGAACACCGAAAACGCACTTTTCCGGGTTTAGGCGGAGTCGTGCATCTCGCATGTTTGCGAATGTCTCGGCCAGGTCGGCGAGATGGTCCTCCTTATTTTTGCTGGCGACGACGATGTCGTCCACATATGTAAATATATTTCTGCCGACCTGCCCTTCGAGTACTGTTTTGGTGAGTCTGGAGAAGGTGGACCCGGCATTCTTGAGACCCTCCGGCATTCTGACGAAGCAATAAGTGCCGAAGGGTGTTATAAAGCTGGTGCTAGCCTTGTCTTCCGCCTTCATGTATATCTGGTGATAGCCGGAGAAGCAGTCGAGGAGAGACATGACCTCGCATCCGGCCGCGCTATCGACTATTTTGTCGATCCGTGGCAACGGGAAATTGTCTTTTGGGCAGGCCTTATTGAGACTGGTGAAGTCTATGCACATCCGCCATTTCCCGCTTTTTTTCTGCACCATTACAACATTGGAGAGCCATGTGGGGTAAGCCACTGGCTCAATGAATTTAGCCTCTAGGAGGCGGTGCACCTCCGCCTTGGCGGCCTCTGTCTTTTCGTCGGACATTTTGCGGAGCCTTTGCTTTCTTGGTCGCACCGAGGGGTCAACTCCCAAACTGTGCTCGATTATGGATCGGCTGACTCCGACCAGGTCGAGCGCGGACCAGGCGAAGACATCTTTATTCTTGGCCAGGCAGCAGAGGAGCTTCTCTTCTTCATGCGAAGTAAGGTCTTCGCTGATAGTGACTGTCTGCTTGGGCGTGGCCTGATCGAGGGGGACAGTCTTGGTCCCATCCTGACTCTGCAACTGAGCCTTGTCGTGCTGCTTGTCAGTTGGGCTGGCGGGCGCAGGGACCTCGCACTGTGTCGTGAGACAGTGCACGTTCCTCTGACCAGGCACGAAGTCCCGCTCTATGTTGTGCGCTGTCTGCTGGTTACCGTAGACTGTAATTACGCCTAGCGGGCCTGGTATCTTCATGCACAAATACAGTCCGTGGATGGCAGCTTCAAACTTATTGATGGAGCCCCGACCCATGATGGCGTTGTATGGATATACCATATCCACAATGTCAAAAGTCACTTGCTCACTTCGGGCATTGGGTGCTACACCGAAGGAGAGGGCAACTCTATTTTGCCGACGGGGAAGGTGCCCTTGCCGCCGAAGCCATACAACGGGTTGTCCGAAGGCTTAAGCAGGCTATGGCTGATGCCCATGCGATCGAAGGCGTGGAGGAAGATGATGTCTGCCTGGCTGCCGTTGTCAACGAGGACCTTGTGTAGGTCCCAGCCTGCCACGCTGCAATTGATAACCATGGCATCGCAGTGGGGGGCGCTGCGCAAGTCGACGTCCCGTGCGTCGAAGGTGAGCGGTACGTGGGACCACTTTGTCTGCACAACTGGGCCCGTGACGGCGACATGGTTTATGCTGCGGTAGTGGTCCCGCTTCTGCCGCTTGGTGTCGAAGTCGGTGCTGGACCCCCCAGTTATCATATGAATGACTCCGCGATAAGGTTGATCGGCGAAGTCTTCCTGCTTTGGGGCATGGGGGATGTTTTGTTGTTGCTGGTGTGGTGGTGGAGGCGGGAGGATGTACGATTTGTACTTCCTGATGATGTTGGTAAGCGTGGTGCGGTGGATGCGGGGCGGGAGCGTGGATATATGGTGGAGGGGGTGGCTGGTAATTATGCGCGACAATTCTGGGGTTGTCGGCTGGCTGCGCCCTCGCCATTCTGTCTCTGGTGGCCTTCACTTCGGGGCAGTCTTTGGTTTGGTGGGCGCAGTCTTCGCATGGAAAAGGCAGTAAAATCGGCGCGGTGGAGGGGGTGGCTGCGCACGCCCTCGGCCCCTGCCGCGAGGTCCACTTCCGCGGCCCTGGGGGGGATATTCCTGGCGACGAAGGGGGTCAGCGGCCGGCTGCTGGTTGGCAATGTTGTGCACTTGCTGCTGACCGCGGCCATCTCGACCGGAGTCTGGTTGCGGAGTCCTTGTCCACGTGCGGCTGGACTGTGGAGCATATTTTGGCTTCCGCTGGGACTCAATCTTGCGCTGGTGGAGCTCCTCGGATCTGGCGTACTTTTCAAACAGCTGGTATAACTCTTGGAGGTTCTTCGGCGGATCTCTGATGCAGTGGCTGTAAAGGACGCCAGCGCGAAGACCACTGATAGCATAGTGGATGGCAATCTGGTCATCGACTGAGGGTAGCTGTGACTTGAGTGTCAGGAATTTGCGGTAATATTCCCTCAGGGTCTCCCTCTCTAGCTGCTTGCAGAGCGAGAGTTCGGCCAGGGCGTCGGTGTCCGGGCGGTACCCTTGGAAGTTGAGGAGGAACTTGTCCCGGAGACTTCTCCAGGAATCGATGGACAGCGGAGGCAACCTGGTGAACCAGGTGAGTGCGGGGCCCTCGAGGGCGATGATGAAGGACTTCGCCATTGTGGCGTCGTCCCCCCGGACGATGCGACGGCGACCTGGTAACTCATTATGTATTGAGCCGGGTCGGTGCTGCCGTTGTACTTGGGGTAGGTCCCAGCCCGGAAGTTAGCTGGCCACGGCGTCACTTGCAGGTGAGGCGCCAGGGGACTTCGCTCATCGAGATAATTGACCCCTTGGAATGGCGCGGCGTGCGGGAAAGTGAAGTCGCGCTGGGGGAAACGCGGGTCCTCCGGTTGCGCGCGGTGTTGCAGGGGTGGCCCATGCTGCAGGCCGGGGTGGCCTTCGCGCGTGTCTTCGTTTTGTGCGCGCTGCTGGAGTGATGACTCGTGCCGTGGGCCGAGGTGGCCTTCGCGCTGCATCAGCGCAATCTCCCGCTCGAGTTCCTGGGCCTTGTGCTCTTCGTCGCGTATCATCTGCCGCACTTTGGCGAGTGCGGACACACGCTGGCGCTTGGCCTCCAGTATCTCCTTCTGCCTCTGGAGGTTGCGGTTCTTGAGGCACAGGGCGCGCAGCTGTAGCTGTTCTTCTGCTGAGACGCCGAGGACCTCACCGTCCTCGGCGAGGTCCGCGCCCTCCGGTGGTGCGAAGTCTGAGGGAGGTGCGAAGCCTGAGGGAGGTGCGAAGCCTGAGGGTTGTCCCTCAGGGTCGCAGGTGCGGAGGGTGTCGTCTTCAGTGGCCTCTTGGTGGGTGGATTGGGTGAGGGCGAGGGCCTTGCCCTTTCTTGCGGCGAGCAGTGCTGCCTTCGCAGCCTCGTCAGCCTTCGGGTTAGCTCTCTTGGGTGCCATCGCGAGTGGTTGTCTCGTAGCACGAACGGTGGGCGCCAAATGTTGGAACTTGCTCTCGACAGCAAGGGGATCCAACACGAGTGAATGGTGATGGCAACAGGGCACTCGCGCGTGATGGCAAAAGCTCTGTTAATCTAGCCTCTCACGGGCACTGTGCGGGGGTATTTATAGGTATCCGAGTGCACGGCGCCTTGCGTTAAGGACGCATGTGCCCTCAGGTACCTAGTTTATCCCCAGAATATTCCCATAAAGCGGGGTTACAAGCTGTAATTACAAGTATGCCTTTACAAATTAGGCCCGTAACACAAACGCGGCCACGCAGGGCCCGTTACAATGGGCCAGATCTCATGTGGGCCTCAGAGCTGAACGAGGCCGCGCCGTGGGGAGGCGTCGCCGCAGGCCTTCGTCTGGTGCCGAATCGAGCGAAGGGTCTCCGTGTTGTCTCTGGTGCCGATGAAGCGAAGGGTGTCCCTGCCTGCTTTGTCTGTCAGGGCAGGGGCTAAGCGGTGGAGACTTCGGGCGAAGGGTGGCGTTTCTGCCTTCGCTCCAACATCTACACACATCCGCCATTTCCCCCTTTCTTTCTTACTAGCACAGGGTTGGCAAGCCATTCGGGATGGAATACCTCTTTAATGAACCCTGCCGCCAGTAGCTTGTGGATCTCCTCGCCTATGGCTCTGCGCTTTTCTTCGTCGAATCGGCGCAGAGGTTGCTTCACGGGTCGGGCCCCAGCTCGAATATCCAGAGAGTGCTCGGCGACTTCCCTTGGTATGCCGGGCATGTCCGAGGCTCCCCACGCGAAAACGTCGACGTTCGCGCGGAGAAAGTCGACGAGCACTGCTTCCTATTTGGGGTCGAGCTCGGAACCGATCCGGATCTGCTTGGAGGCGTCGTTGTCGGGGTCGAGAGGGACGGGCTTGACTGTCTCTGCTGGTTCGAAGTTGCCGGCGTGGCGTTTCACGTCGGGCGCCTCCCTGGAGAGGCTCTCCAGGTCAGCGATGAGGGCCTCGGATTCGGCGAGGGCCTCGGCGTACTCCACGCACTCCACATCGCATTCGAATGCGTGTCGGTACGTGGGCCCGACGGTGATGACCCCGTTGGGGCTCGGCATCTTGAGCTTGAGGTAGGTGTAGTTGGGGACAGCCATGAACTTCGCGTAGCATGGCCTTCCCAGTACCGCATGGTAGGTTCCTCGGAACCCGACCACCTCGAACGTGAGGGTCTCCCTTCGAAAGTTGGAGGGCGTCCCGAAGCAGACGGGTAGGTCGAGTCGTCCGAGGGGATGAACGCGCTTCCCGAGGATGATCCCGTGGAAAGGCGCAGCGCCCGTCCCGACCGAGGTCAGATCGATCCGCAGGAGCCTGAGGGTCTCGGCGTAGATGATGTTGAGGCTGCTGCCTCCGTCCATGAGGACCTTGGTGAGCCTGATGTTGCCGATGATGGGGTCGACAACGAGTGGGTATCTCCCCGGGCTCGGCACGTAGTCTGGATGGTCGGCCCAGTCAAAGGTGATGGGCTCGTCGGACCAGTCTAGGTAGACTGGCGCCGCCACCTTTACCGAGCAGACCTCCCGACGCTCTTGCTTGCGGTGTCGAGCCGAGGCGTTCGCCGGACCTCAGGGAACCCTCCTGCCTTGCGATCTTCCTCCTTCGCGTCGTCGGGGGCCTTGCCACCCTCAGCGGGTGGCCCGGCCTTGTGGAAGTGTCGTCGAAGCATGGCACACTCCTCGAGGGTGTGCTTGACGGGCCCCTGATGATAGGGGCATGGCTCCTTGAGCATCTTGTCGAAGAGGTTGGCACCTCCGGGAGGTTTCCGAGGGTTCTTGTACTCGGCGGCGGCGACAAGGTCCGCGTCGGCGGCGTCGCGTTTCGCTTGCGACTTCTTCTTGCCCTTCTTCTTGGCGCCGCGCTGAGTTGACGCCTCGGGAGCATCTTCCGGTGGGCGGCCCTGGGGCTGCTTGTCCTTCCGGAAAATGGCCTCAACCGCCTCCTGGCCAGAGGCGAACTTGGTGGCGATGTCCATCAGCTCGCTCGCCCTGGTGGGGGTCTTGCGACCCAGCTTGCTCACCAGGTCGCGGCAAGTGGTGCCGGCGAGGAACGTGCCGATGACATCTGAATCGGTGACGTTGGGCAGCTCTGTGCGCTGCTTCGAGAATCGCTGGATGTAGTCCCGGAGAGGCTCTCCCGGCTGCTGGCGGCAGCTTCGGAGATCCCAGGAGTTCCCAGGGCACACGTATGTGCCCTAGAAATTGCCGGCGAAAGCTTGGACCAGGTCGTCCCAGTTGGAGATCTGGCCCGGGGGCAGATGCTCCAGCCAGGCTTGAGCGGTGTCGGAGAGGAACAGGGGGAGGTTGCGGATGATGAGGTTGTCGTCGTCCATTCCACCCAGTTGGCAGGCCAGCCGATAGTCCGCGAGCCACAGTTCCGGTCTCGTCTCCCCCGAGTACTTTGTGATAGTAGTCGGGGTTCGAAACCGGGTCGGGAACGGTGCCCGTGTATGGCACGGCTGAAAGCCTGCGGACCGGGTGGTTCGAGCGAAGGACTCCGATCCTCCCCGCTGTCGTAGCGTCCCCCACGCCTGGGGTGGTAGCCTCGGCACGCCCTGTCGTCGAGGTGGGCCCGACGGCCGTGATGATGGCGCTCGTTGCCGAGGGGACCCGAGGCCGCAGGCGCTGTGTTGCGCGTGCACCCGGAGTGGACCGAGGCTTCCCGCATGAATCGGGAAGTCGCGGCGCGATGTTCCGGGGGGATCCCCTACCTTCGGGAGGCAGAGCTTTCGGCCCGTCAGACCGCGGCGTCCTCCAGGAGATTCTTGAGCTCTCCCTGGATACGCCGCCCCTCGGTGGTTGATGGCTCCAGCATCGCGCGGAGAAGCATTGCTGCTGCAGCCAGGTTCTGGCCGACTCCGCTGGAATCCGGCGGCGGCCTCACCCTGACATCATCGGTGATGCGGTGCTGGATGTCCTGGGGGAGATGACGCGCTTCTCCGGCCGGGGGTTGGATCGCCCATTCCTGCCCGACGTCCCGGCGGATCGGCACAAGCGTTCCTGCTCCCTCGTCGAGCCTGGCCTGCCTCTCGTGGATTTGCTCGAGCTGTGGGTCAGGACCCCCCGCCGGGACAGGGACCACAGCTAGCTCCCGAAGGATGTCAGCGCGAGGCACGGGCCTAGGGGGATCACCGTTTTCCGGCATACCAAGATGGTTGCCTTCGTCGGGACCCCCTAGATCGACGTGGAAACATTCACGACTTGGGTCGCGGTCCTCGTCGTCGAGGCCGCGTCTGCCATCGGAACAGTCGGAAAGGCAGTAGTCACATGCGGTCATGAAGTCCCGCATGGCACTGAGGTTACCAAGTCCGGAGAAATCCAACAGAGGTTGGGCTCGCCATCTTCCTCGGACCCCGAGGGCTCGTAGGTCGAGTCAGCCGTCAGTCGGTCCCAAGGTGACCGCACACGATACCCCCAGGGGTTTGGACTCGCCTCTATGAAAGTGCTCACCAAAGCGGAGTCGCTCGGTGGGTCGAGGCCGAATCCAAAAGACACGAGATGGGAATCGGTCGGTACCTTTTGGTCGACGATCGGTGACGAGGTCGCGTCTGGGACTGACTGCACCGTCGTCTCAGGTACATGGGTGACGCCCAACAAGTCCTTCGCGAGCGTGCTGGCGTCGTGCGTTTGCTTGAGATCAGCGCATTGCGCGGAGGCAGCGCTCGTCTTCGTCTCAGACGCGAGATCGATGCCTGACGCGCCCTCCGTTGGGGCACCAGCGCCGTCGACTCGCTCGACAGCCAACGAGGTGCCGCTTCCCGCTCGGCCTTGGTTGCCCCGCCTCCTCCTCCGTCGGCGGGGGAGGGGACGGGACAAGCCCGAATGTCGTCCTTCCACCACGTGGGGAAGGCGTCGTCGATTTCCCCGCCGGCGAGCGGGTTGTTGACCGCCATTGTCGCTGTCGCACGGCGGGGGAAGGAGTATCATGTCGTAGCTGCCGTCGAGGGACATGAACTCAAGATTCCTAAAATGGAGCACCGTCCCGGGCTAGAAAGGTTGCTGGAGACTGCCCATCTGGAGCTTGACGGGAAGCTGTTCGTCAACACGCAGAAGGCCCCTACCTGGCGCGCCAAATGTCGGTGTTTCGAAACCCGGGGGGGTCCCTGGACCGACGAGTGAAATGTCGCCGCGTGCCCCAGCCCAGATGGGTCGACGCGAGGCGGAACGCGAAGGGGGGAAAGGAGGCAGCCAGAGGGAGGCAGGTGTAAGAGAGTGTGGATCCCGCGACCTTCGTGTTAGCCCAGCGCCTGAGTCGGGTGCGCTTGCAGTAGGGGGATACAAGCGTCCACGCGGGAGTGGGAGCGAGCGGCCTTGAGCGAGCGCCATCCCGTCCTTCTCCGCGCGGGCCAACCTTCTGTAAGAGGGCCCTGGTCCTTCCTTTTATAGGCGTAAGGAGAGGATCCAGGTGTACAATGGGGGGTGTAGCAGAGTGCTACGTGTCTAGCGGAGGAGAGCTAGCGCCCTAAGTACACGCCGTCGTGGCAGCCGGAGAGGTTTTGGCACCCGGTTCGTGTGGTGTCGTGGCCGTCAGAGGAGTGCTGGAGCCTGGCGAGAGGACAGCTGTTGGGGCTGTCGAGTCCTTGCTGACGTCCTCTTGCTTCCGTAAGGGGGCCGAGAGCCGCCGTCGTCACAGAGCGTGCGGGGCGCCATCATTGCCTATCTGGCGGAGCGAGCCAGATGGGACGCCGGTCTTGTTCCCCGTAGCCTGAGTCAGCTCGAGGTAGGGTAATGATGGCACCTCCTGTCGACGTGGTCGGTCCGTGCCCTAGGTTGGGCGAGGTGGAGGCTCCTCTGAGGTCGAGGTCGAGTCTGTCTTCCGTGGCCGTGGTCGAGTCCGAGCCCGTGGGTCGGGCGAGGCGGAGACCGTCGGCTGAGGCCAGGGCTGAGTCCGAGCCCTAGGGTCGGGCGAAGCGGAGTCCGTCGTCTTCCGGGGTCGAGCCCATGTCCGAGCCCTGGGGTCGGGCGAGGCGGAGTTCGTCGTCTTCCGGGGCTGAGCCCGAGTCCGAGCCCTGGGTCGGGCGGAGCGGAGTTCACCGTCTTCCGGGGCTGAGCCCGAGTCCGAGCCCTGGGTCGGGCGGAGCGGAGTTCGCCGTCTTCCGGGGCTGAGCCCGAGTCCGAGCCCTAGGGTCGGGCGAGGCGGAGTTTCCTATGACGCCCGAGGCCGGCCTTGGCTGCTGTCAGCCTCACTCTGTCGGGTGGCTCAGCAGTCGGAGTGGCGCAGGCGGCGCTGTCCTCTTGTTAGACCGGTCAGTGGAGCGGCGAAGTGACTGCGGTCACTTCGGCCCTGTCGACTGGAGGGCGTGCGTCAGGATAGAGGTGTTAGACCACCTTTGCATTAAATGCCCCTGCGATTTGGTCGGTCGGTGTGGCGATGTGGCCAAGGTTGCTTCTTGGTGAAGACTGGGCCTCGGGTGAGTCGATAGTGTGCCCGTTGCTGGAGGGGGGTCCTCAGGCGAGACGTAGGTTCTCCGGGGTCGGCTTCCCTTGCCCGAGGCTAGGCTCGGGCGAGGCACGATCGTGTCCCTTGAATGGACCAATCCTTGATTTAATCGCACCCATCAGGCCTTTGCAGCTTTGTGCTGATGGGGTTTACCAGCTGAGATTTAGGGGCCTTGAGGGTACCCCTAATTATGGTCCCCGACACTCTTGGTCGACGGGCGGTGACAAAGTCGCGTCAGGGGCAGACTGCACCGTCATCTCAGGTACGAGGGTGATGCCCAACAAGTCCTTTGCGAGCGTGCTGGCGTCATCCGTTTGCTTGGAGTTGGCGTGTTGCGGGGAGACGGTGCTCGTCTTCGTCTCAGACGTGAGGTCGATGCCCGACGTGCCCCCCGTTGGGGCGCCAGCGCCGTCGACTCGCTCGACAGCCGACGAGATGCCGCCTCCTGCTTGGCCTTGGTTGCCCCGCCTCCTCCTCCGTCGGTGGGGGAGGGGACGGGACAAGCTCGAATGTCGTTCTTCCACCACGTGGGGAAGACGTCGTCGATTCCACCGCCGGCGGGCGGATTGTCGGCCGCCATTGTCGCTGTCGCGCGGCGGGGGAAGGAGTATCATGTCGTAGCTGCCGTGAGGGACATGAACTCAAGACTCCCGAAACGGAGCACCGTCCCGGGCTAGAAAGGTTGTTGGAGACTACCCATCTGGAGCTTGACGGGAAGCTGTTCATCAACACGCAGCAGGCCCCTACCTGGTGCGCCAACTGTCGGCGTTTCGACCCCGAGGGGTCCCTGGACTGACGAGTAAATTGTCGCCGCGTGCCCCAGCCCAGATGGGTCGGCGCGAGACGGAGCGCGAAGGGGGGAAGAAGCCGGAGGGAGACAGGCGTAAAAGGGGAAACCCGCGGCCTTCGTGTTTGTCCCGCGCCCAGGTCGGGTGTGCTTGCAGTAGGGGGTTACAAGCGTCCACGCAGGAGGGAGCGAGAGGCTTACGCGAGCGCCGTCCCGTCCTTCCCCGCGCGGCCAACCCTCTGTAAGAGGGCCCTGGACCTTCCTTTTATAGGCGTAAGGAGAGGATCCAGGTGTACAATGGGGGGTGTAGCAGTGTGCTAACGTGTCTAGCGGAGAAGAGCTAGCGCCCTAAGTACATGCCGTCGTGGCAGCCGGAGAGGTTTTGGCACCCGGTTCGTGTGGTGTCGTGGCCATCGGAGGAGCGCTGGAGCCTAGTGGAAGGACCGCTGTTGGGGCTGTCGAGTCCTTGCTGACGTCTCCTTGCTTCCGTAAGGGGGCTGAGAGCCGCCGTCGTCATGGAGCATGCGGGGCGCCATCATTACTTGTTTATCGGGGCGAGCCAGATGGGACGCCGGTCTTGTTCCCCGTAGCCTGAGTTAGCTTGGGGTAGGGTAATGATGGCGCCTCCTGTGACGTGGTCGGTCCAAGCCCTGGGTTGGGCGAGGCAGAGGCTCCTCCGAGGTCGAGGTCGAGTCTGTCTTCCGAGGCCGAGGTCGAGTCCGAGCCCCTAGGTCGGGCGAGGCGGAGACTGTCGGCTGAGGCCAGGGCTGAGTCCGAGCCCTGGGGTCGGGCGAGGTGGAGTTTGTCGTCTTCCGGGGCTGAGCCCAAGTCCGAGCCCTGGGTCGGGCGAGGCGAAGTTCGTCGTCTTCCGGGGCCGAGCCCGAGTCCGAGCCCTGGGTCGGGCGATGCGGAGTTCGTCGTCTTCCGGGGCTGAGCCCGAGTCCGAGCCCTGGGGTCGGGCGAAGCGGAGTTCATCGTCTTCTGGGGCTGAGCCCGAGTTCGAGCCCTGGGGTCGGGCGAAGCGGAGTTTCCTATGGCGTCTGAGGCCGGACTTGGCTGCTGTCAGCCTCACTCTACCGAGTGGCGCAGCAGTCGGAGCGGTGCAGGCGGCGCTGTCCTCTTGTCAGGCCGGTCAGTGGAGCGGCGAAGTGACTGCGGTCACTTCGGCTCTGTCGACTGAAGGGCGTGCGTCAGGATAAGGTGTTAGGCCACCTTTGCATTAAAGGCTCCTGCGATACGGTCGGTCGGCGTGGCGGCTTGTCCAAGGTTGCTTCTTGGTGAAGTCTGGGCCTCGGGCGAGCCGAAGGTGTGTCCGTTGCTGGAGGGGGTCCTCGGGCGAGACATAAATCCTCCGAGGTCGGCTGCCCTTGCCCGAGGCTGGGCTCGGGCGAGGCGAGATCGTGTCCCTTGAGTGGACCGATCCTTGATTTAATCGCACCCATCAGGCCTTTGCAGCTTTGTGCTGATGGGGGTTACCAGCTGAGATTAGGAGTCTTGAGGGTACCCCTAATTATGGTCCTTGACAAGTCTTAGTTTTAAGCTTTTAGCACTTAAATTCTTACTTACTATGCAATTGTTGGTTCTTGAAATATGCATGAGGTACTGCACTTAGGGGAGTATTCAAAACTCAAAACACTCATAAAAACCCCTAGTGCAAGGCCAAAATGCAAAATATTTTGAAAATTATGAAAAAATATATGAGGGTGCCAATACCTGTCCCAACAAGTGTTATTTTGTGTGATTATAAGTTGGGATTTGGTTTGGTTGAAAACTAGATAGAAAAATTCAAAAAATTCAAAATTTCCCTCTGTTTGGGCTCACCGGACAGTCCAGTGTGCACCGGACACTGCACTGTGCAATGTCCGGTGCACCGGCAGCCGCGCACGCAGATCCCATTTTTCCTGTGCGCTGTCCGGTGGTTCACCGGACAACTACTATGCGCTGTCCGGTGTGCACCGGACAGGCACTGTGGACTGTCCGGTGCGCCCATATTGCGTTTTAAAAAAACGCCTCCAGCCCGAGACCGAGCCAGAGGCTCTCTTTTCCCTCTGTGCTCTCTGGCTCTCTGCCCTCTCTGGCGATTCCCCCCTCTGCTCACCGGCGATGATCGTCGGCGACGTGTTCCTGTGACTTTCTCTAGCGTGGGCACCTCTGCCTCCTCCTCTCGGTGAGCAGCCTTGCCTTCCCTCTCTCTATCTCTATTTCGCTGGTCAGTGAGCCTGCCACCCCTTGATTGCTCAAATTCCAAATTCCTTCCAAATTCTGTGAATCTCTGTGCTTGAATGAGTCCCTAGTGCCACATTATATCCCCCGGCAGGTTCCTAGCTCCTTAGGGAGGGCTTCATATTCTCACATGAGCTTTTCTCCAAAACCCTATTTCCCCGCACGCCACGTGCTCGGTGAAATGCCCAAACCACTCAAAATTGCTCCGATTGAACCCAAATTTTTTAGGCATCTTCACAATACCTCCAGTAACCTGTTCGCCAAATTTCACGCTAATCCGATATACCAGGCTTCAATTTCACACATTTCCCTGTTTCGAGCGATTGTTTCGAGCCGAGTGCCCAAATTCCATTTTCTTTGCCTAAATTCAAACCAAGCACACACTTCACTCACATTTACCCATATAAACCTATTCGTGAAGTATCGGCTCAATTCCACATAATTTCATGCCTCAATTCGAATTCCAAACCTCCTATGGCACTATTTCTCGTTCAAACGCCATTTTTGCGTCGTTTGACCTCTCGATCGCCATATCTTTCGTTTTCTGTGACATAATTCTCTGTGTATGTATTTATTCACATTTTATATACTTAATACGTGCTCACCTCTTCTGTCATTTCAGTGACCTTGCCTGCCAGTGAGCCGTCTCCTGTCCTGCCTGGATTTTCACCTCTCGTGTGAGCTTTCCAGGTAGACATCCACTCTTTTGATATTCTATCGGCTGTTATCGACTTGTGCTTAGCTTCTCTCTCTCATTTGTAGTCGTCAGGTTAGGATGTCACGCACGAAGAATGTGTCGGCGCCAGGGGGAGGAGACGACGAGGACCCTCCTTGCCCCTTTAGGCAGGTCAAGGGGAAGACTGTGCATTTGGAGCAGCAGGAAGGCCGCAAGAAGCAGCGTCTGGACATAGCAGCCCGAGCAGCGGCAGCAGCAGCAGCAGCAACCACTGAGCAGGCAGAGCAAGGAGATCAGCTGTGGATTTCTTCAGATCAGATTGCTTTCCGAGTTCGTCGTCACGCCTCTCGTCCTCCTCCTCCGCTCCTACCACTCCCTCCACTGCTACCACTCCACCACCCACTTCGCCTGCTCCAGTCACTCCTGCGCCATCCACCACCTCAGCCATACCTACCACCTCCACTACTCCACCTTCCACTGCTCCTTCCGCTCCACCTATCCCACCTGCTCGATTCCGGGAGCGCGATGAGACTGAGGTGCGACCACTTGCTGCGGATCCCAGACTGTTTGATCTTCAGCGTGCTACAGCGGCACAGGTACGTTAGTTCAGATACGTACCCGTGGAGTCTTGGTTACCTGCACAGAGAGACCCTGCAGCGGCAGATCCATTCAGCACCAGGATACAGGAGTCTTTCTACAGAGCACAGTTCTTAGCTCAGATTGCTCTGTGAAAGGGAAATAGGGTCAAACCGTTTCCTATATGAATCTTGGTGGTTGAATTGCCCAACACAAATAATTGGACTAACTAGTTTGCTCTAGATTATGAGTTCTACAGGTGCCAAAGGTTCAACACAAACTAATAAAAAGACCAAGAAAGGGTTCAAATAAAAAGAGCAAAGGACAACCGAAGGTTGCCCTGGTCTGGCGCACCGGACAGTGTCCGGTGCACTAGGGTGGATCAACTCGAATTTGCTAGCTTCGGGAATTTGGGGAGCCACTCCGCTATAATTCACCGGATTGTCCGGTGTGCCAGCGGAGCAACGGCTACTTCGCGCCAACGGTCGTCTGCAAAGGAACAGTGAAAGTGAACAGTGCGCGCCTGCGGCGCGCAGAAGCCAAAGCAGGCGCCAGAAGGCGCACCGGACAGTGAACAGGACCTGTCCGGTGCACCACCGGACTGTCCGGTGGCCCCACATGTCAGAGCTCCAACGGTCGAACCCCAACGGTTGGGTGACGTGGCTGGCGCACCGGACAGTGTCCAGTGGCGCACCGGACTGTTCGGTGCGCCATATGACAGCAGCCCCTCCCAACGGCCACTTTGGTGGTTGGGGCTATAAATACCCCCCAACCACCAACACTTCAATGCATCCAAGTTTTCAGCCATTGCATTCAATACAAGAGCTCTAGACTTCACTCCAAGACACAAACAAAGAGATCAAATCCTCTCCCAAGTCCAAAGATCATTCCAATCAAATAGTGACTAGTGAGAGAGACACTTGTGTTCATTTGAGTTCTTGCGCTTGGATCGCTTTTCTTGTTCGTCCTTTCTTGTTCCCAACTCAATTGTAATCAAGGCAAGAGACACCAATTGTATGGTGGTCCTTGTGGGGTAGTGTCCCGGTTGATTGAGAAGAGAAGCTCACTCGGTCTAGGTGACCGTTTGAGAGAGGGAAAGGGTTGAAAGAGACTCGGTCTTTGTGACCACCTCAACGGGGAGTAGGTTTGCAAGAACCGAACCTCGGTAAAACTAATCACCGTGTCATCCACTCTATTTCTTCGGTTGATTTGTTTTCTCCCTCTCTTTGGACTCAATTATATTTCTAACGCTAACCCCGGCTTGTAGTTGTGCTTAAAGTTTATAAATTTCAGATTCCGCCTATTCACCCCCCCTCTAGGTGACTTTCAATTGGTATTGGAGCCCGGTACTTCATTAGAGCCTAACCGCTCGAAGTGATGTCGGGAGAACACGCCAAGAAGGAGATGGTGACCGGCGAGAAGCCCGCCACAAGCCACGAGAAGGCTCCATCAAGAGAGTCCCACAACAAGAAGAAGGAGGAATCACCTCCCCACAAGTCACATCAGAGTGGCGACAAGAAAAAGAAGATGAAGAAGGTGGTCTACTACGAGACCGATTCTTCGTCGCCATCCACCTCCGGCTCTGACACGCCGTCCGTCACTTCTAAGCGCCATGAGCGCAAGAAGTTTAGTAAGATCCCCCTACGTTATCCTCGCATTTCAAAACGTACTCCTTTACTTTCCATCCCATTAGGCAAACCACCTATGTTGATGGTGAAGATTATAATATGTGGAGTGACAAAATGAGGCACCATCTAACCTCAGTCCACACTAGCATTTGGGATGTTGTTGAGATTGGAGTACAGGTACCATCGCCGGGGGATGAAGACTATGACTCGGACAAGGTTGCCCAAATCCGGCACTTCAACTCCCAAGCAACTACTATACTCCTCGCCTCTCTAAGTCGAGAGGAGTATAATAAGGTGCAAGGGTTGAAGAGCGCCAAGGAGATTTGGGACGTGCTCAAGACCGCGCACGAAGGAGATGAGGTGACCAAGAACACCAAGAGGGAGACGATCGAGGGGGAGCTCGGTCGTTTTATGCTCAACCAAGGAGAAGACCCGCAAGCCATGTACAACCGGCTAAAGACCTTGGTTAATCAAGTGCACAACCTCGGGAGCACCAAATGGGATGACCATGAAATGGTCAAGGTTATTCTTAGATCACTCGTATTTCTTAACCCCACTCAAGTTTAATTAATTCGAGGTGATCCTAGATATAAATTAATGTCTCCCGAGGAAGTGATAGGAAAATTTATGAGCTTTGAGTTGATGATCAAAGGCTCCAAGAAGATCATCGAGCAAGACGCCTCCTCCGTACCCGAGGCACAACCCGTTGCATTCAAGGCAACAGAGGAGAAGAAAGAAGACTCTACACCAAGTAGGGTCCACATCGACGCCTCCAAGCTCGACAACGAGGAAATGGCGCTCATCATCAAGAGCTTCCGCCAAATCCTCAAGCAAAGGAGGGGGAAGGATTACAAGCCCTGCTCCAAGAAGGTTTGCTACAAATGTGGTAAGCTCGGTCATTTTATCGCTAAATGTCCTTTGTCTAGTGATAGTGACAGGGATAACGACAAGAGAGGGAAGAAGAAGGAAAAGAAGAGATGTTACAAGAAGAAGGGCGGCGATGCTCATGTTTGCCGGGAGTGGGACTCCGACGAGAGCTCCACCGACTCCTCCGACGACGAGGACGCCGCAAACATCGCCATCAACAAAGGTCTTCTCTTCCCCAACATCGGCCACAAGTGCCTCATGGCAAAGGACGGCAAGAAGAAGAAGGTAAAATCTAGGTCCTCCACTAAGTATGGAACTTCTAGTGATGAGGATAATTCTAGTGATGATGAGGATAACTTGCTTACTCTTTTTGCCAATCTTAACATGCAACAAAAAGAGAAATTGAATGAATTGATTAGTGCTATTCATGAGAAGGATGAACTCTTGGATAGCCAAGAGGACTTCCTTATTAAGGAAAACAAAAAGCATGTTAAGACTAAAAATGCTTATGCTCAGGAGGTAGAGAAAAATGAAAAATTAACTAGTGAGCTAAGCACTTGCCATGACACCATTTCTAACCTTAGAATTGAGAATGCTAATTTGATTGCTAAGGTTGAGAAATCAAATGTATGTGATGATTCAATTGTTAGTCTTAGAAATGATAATGCCACATTGATTGCTAAGATTGACAAATTGAATGTATCACTTGCTAGGCTTAAGTTTGAGAATGATAAATTAATTGTTAAGGCTAAGGAATTAGATGTTTGCAATATTTCTATTTCCAATCTTAGAGATGAGAATGCCATTTTACATGCTAAGATTGTTGAATTAAATGATTGCAAACCCTCTACATCTATCGTTGAGCATGTTTCTATTTGAACTAGATGTAGAGATGTTAATATAAATGCTATTCATGATCACCTTGCTATGATTAAACAACAAAATGATCATATAGCTAAATTAGATGCTAAAATTGCCGAGCATGAACTAGAAAATGAGAAATTTAAATTTGCTCGTAGCATGCTTTATAGTGGGAGACGCCCTGGCATTAAGGATGACATTGGCTTCCAACAGGGAGACAATGTCAAGCTTAATGCCCCTCCTAAAAGATTGTCTAATTTTGTTAAGGGCAAAGCTCCCATGCCTCAGGATAACGAGGGCTATATTTTATATCCTGTTGGTTATCCTGAGGATAAGATTAGGAGAATTCATGCAAAGAAAACTCATTCTGTTTCTCACCATGCTTTTATCTATAAGAATTAGGCTTCTAGATCTAGTCATTCTACACATGTTAAAATGCCTAAAAAGAAAACTCCTATTGCATCAAATGATCATAACATTTCATTCAAGACCTTTGATGCTTCATATGTGCTTACTAACAAATCAGGCAAGGTAGTTGTCAAATATGTTGGGGGCAAACACAAGGGTCAAAGACTTGTGTTTGGGTACCCAAGGTGCTTGTTTCTAATGTAAAAGGACCCAAGACTGTTTGGGTACCTAAGAACAAGGCCTAAATTTGTTTTGTAGGTTTATGCATCCGGGGGCTCAAGTTGGATCATCGACAGCGGGTGCACAAACCACATGACTGGGGAGAAAAGAATGTTCTCCTCCTACGAGAAAAACCAAGATCCCCAAAGAGCTATCACATTCGGGGATGGAAATCAAGGTTTGGTCAAAGGATTGGGTAAAATTGCTATATCACCTTACCATTCTATTTCCAATGTTTTTCTTGTAGATTCTTTAGATTACAATTTGCTTTTTGTTTCTCAATTATGCAAAATGGGTTACAACTGTCTTTTTACGGATACAAGTGTTACTGTCTTTAGAAAAGTGATGATTCAGTAGCTTTTAAGGGAGTTTTAGAGGGTCAGCTATACTTAGTTGATTCCAATAGAGCTAAACTCGATACTTGCTTAATTGCTAAGACTAACATGGGTTGGCTCTGGCACCGCCGACTAGCCCACGTTAGGATGAAGAATCTTCACAAGCTTCTAAAGGGAGAGCACATTTTGGGACTAACCAATGTTCATTTTGAGAAAGACAGGATTTGTAACGCATGCCAAGCAGGGAAGCAAGTTGGTGTTCATCATCCACACAAGAACATCATGATGACTGACAGGCTACTGGAGCTACTCCACATGGATTTATCGGCCGATAGCTTACATAAGCATCAGCGGGAGTAAGTACTGTCTAGTTATTGTGGATGATTATTCTCGCTTCACTTGGGTGTTCTTTTTGCAGGAAAAGTCACAAACCCAAGAGACCTTAAAAGGATTCTTGAGACGGGCTCAAAATGAGTTCGGCTTAAGGATCAAGAAGATAAGAAGCGACAATGGAACGGAGTTCAAGAATTCATAAATTGAAGGCTTTCTTGAGGAGGAGGGCATCAAGCATGAGTTCTCTTCTCCCTACACGCCACAACAAAATGGTGTAGTGGAGAGGAAGAATAGAACTCTATTGGACATGGCAAGGACCATGCTTGATGAGTACAAGACTTCGGATCGGTTTTGGGACGAGGCGGTCAACACCGCTTGCTACGCCATCAACCGGTTATATCTTCACCGAATCCTCAAGAAGACATCCTATGAACTTCTCACCGGTAAAAAGCCCAATGTTTCATATTTTAGAGTCTTTGGTAGCAAATGCTTTATTCTTGTTAAAAGAGGTAGAAAATCTAAATTTGCTCCTAAGGCTGTAGAAGGTTTTTTTTACTTGGTTATGACTCAAACACAAGGGCATATAGAGTCTTTAACAAGTCCACTAGACTTGTTGAAGTTTCTTGTGACATTGTGTTTGATGAGACTAACGGCTCTCAAGTAGAGCAAGTTGATCTTGATGAGCTAGATGATGAAGAAGCTCCATGCATCGCGCTAAGGAACATGTCCATTGGGGATGTGTGTCCTAAGGAATCCGAAGAGCCTCCACAAGCACAAGATCAACCATCTTCCTCAATGCAAGCATCTCCACCAACCCAAGATGAGGATCAAGCTCAAGAGGATGAAAATGAAGATCAAGAAGATGAGCCACCTCAAGAGGAGGACAATGATCAAGGGGAGATGCTAATGATCAAGACAAGGAAGATGAACAAGATCCAAGGCCGCCACACCCAAGAGTCCACCAAGCAATCCAACGAGATCATCCCGTGAACACTATCCTCGGTGATATACATAAGTGGGTAACCACTCGATCTCGTGTTGCTCATTTTTGTGAA